>SJXQ01002471.1:266973-297082 GCA_006408695.1 Aepyceros melampus
CTGTGGTTACTGCTGCTTTGGCCGCAGAGGGCTCTGGGGTGGTCTGGAAGCATCTGAGCAAGTTGTATGTATTATTTATCTTTGGCTGCTCTGGATCTTCATTGCTGCACCTGGGCTCTCTCTAGTTGCAGTGCGGGGGGCTTCCCTTGCTCCAGAGCACTGGCTTTAGACCTGGGCTTCAGTCGTTGTGGCACACAGGCTTAGTTGCTTCATGGCATGTGGAATCTTGCCAGACCAAGGATCGAACCCGTGTCCCCTGCATTGGCAGGCAGTTCTTAACCATCTGATCACCAGGGAAGTCCTGAACAGAGACGTATCCAGTCACTGAATACGTACTTGACCAGTGGATCAGCCACATACCCTGCTGAACTAGTCTTCCCTTCTTTCCATGCCTCCCCCCTGCCCCAGGTGTGGCCAAATGTGGACAAGTACGAGCTGTTTGAGAAAGTGGAGCTGGTCAAGGGCCAGAAGCGGAAGGTGAAGGACAGGCTGAAGGCTTACGTGCGAGACCCCTATGCACTGGACCTCATCGATAAGCTGCTGGTGCTGGACCCCGCACAGCGCATCGACAGTGACGACGCCCTCAACCACGACTTCTTCTGGTCGACCCCATGCCCTCGGACCTCAAGGGCATGCTGTCCACCCACCTGACATCCATGTTCGAGTACCTGGCACCTCCACGCCGGAAGGGCAGCCAGATCACCCAGCAGTCCACCAACCAGAGCCGGAATCCCGCCACCACCAACCAGACAGAGTTTGAGCGCGTCTTCTGAGGGCCAGCTGCTGTTGCTTCTTGTTAGGGCCATGGTTTTGGTTTTTTTTCTTCTGCTCTGTGACTTGCAGCGTGGAGATTATGGGGCATGTGAGTTTTTCCTCTAGCGCATATCTTATTTAATCCGTACCCTGGGCATCAGGCACCAACCGAGCAGACTGGAATAAAACTTTGGCGGAGAGTCCAGGAAGGCACCTGAGCTGCCTCACCTTGTTCCCTGGCTTTGGTAGTGATGCCCAGAAGGTCTCCCTTTACCTTAGGACAGGACTACGGTTGGGGGAAAGGCACCCCCCCCACCGGTGACTCTGAGAGACCCCAGCATGCTGGGAGGAGGGGCCTGGTCCCTCACCCACCCCGGCCCTCCCTGTGGGATGAGAAACTTCTGTGGGGCACAGAACCAGCCTCAGGAATGGGAACGGGCTGCTCTCAGCCTAGCCCTCAGAACCTCTGGGGCCGACGGAAGCTGTTGGTTTCTTCGATAGGACAGTTTTATCGTGTTGATTTTGTTCGATTGTTCAGAGACATTCCTGGGTACAGGCTGGTCAGTTAAAATTAAAGTTGACTCTTTTTCAGTAAACAGCTGTGTGCTGTGTTCTGTGTTCAGACCGCCAGCTCTTAACGCTGTAGCTGACCACTGAGATTTGATTTGTCAGGACGTGGTACTTCCCTTTGTCCCAGTTTGTGTCCCCTGACATACCTTCGGGGGACTTCTGTCTCTCTTGTTTATTTCTCTTGAGTACCCAGGTGGCAGGTACCATGATTAATGCTCCCTTATTCTCCTCTCCACTCAGAGAAAGCAGAGAGACAGATGAGAAAAGGGACTCGGTCTGCTGAGGAGGAAACGGGGGGGACCTTTGTGAGCCACACCTGCAGCGGTAACCCAGAGGGACAGAGTCTGCCTTGGCTGACAGATGTGTTTGGACTTGACTTCCAATCAGGAGGCTGGAAAGGCTTCTAGCCAGTGGAATGACAGCAGATCTGCAACCTGCAGGGGTTCTCAGGCTGCTGGCCAGAAAGTGGCAAGAGAGGAAACGAGCAGCAGAGCTGAAGGGTCTCCAGGGCCTTGTGGAGGTGGCGGTAGCTTGAGTTAGGGTGGCAGGCGGGCAGGAGGACAGGGAACAGTTAGCAGAAGCTTGGACCTTATGGGCCCTGAGCTGGGACACTCGGGAGCAGCACACCCTGGGGAATACCTCTGATACATTTCCTGTGAGTCTGAAATCTGAGATGGGCACATGTGAAGCACTTTCTACAATCTGTCCAGTGGAGGCCTCTTAAAGGGGACCTGGGGAAAAAAAGGTTGGCAAAACCTTTTACCTGAACTGTCCTTTCCTGGTAGGTATTAACCTGGGTCACAGCTTCACAAAAGGCAAGTGAAAGGAAAAAAAAAAAATCATGACTAGCCTATTCGATCCTTGGGGCTGCCACACACAGCGGCTTAGGATAACCAACTTACTCTCTGTTCTGAGGAGAAAAGTCTGAAATCTGGAGTTGTCATCAGCAAGGTTGGTTCCTTCCAGAGGCTCAGGGAAAATCTAACCCCAAGCCTAGGAAGCCTTCAGAGAGCTCTGTACAGAGAGGAACACAATCTGGTGATTTTAAAAAATATCCAAGTTTGTTTTTATTTTTTGATGGCACTGCATGGTAGTCAGGGTCTTAGGTCCCTGACCAGGGATAGAACTCGTGCCCCACTGCAGTGGGAACACAGAGCCTTAACCGCTGGACCACCAGGGAATTCCCACAATCTGGTTTAAAAAGAAAACAGTGGAAAACATTATGGGGCTTCCCTGGTGCCCCAATGGTAATGAGTCTGCCTGCCAGTGCAGGAGACAGGTTCAACCCCTGATCGGGAAGATGCCATATGCCGTGGAGCAGCTAAGCTCTGCGCCACAACTACGGTGCCTGTGCGCTTGAGCGTGGGAGCCACAGCCGCTAAGCCCATGTGCCCTAGAGCCTGCGCTCCGCAACAAGAGAAGCCCTTGCTCTGCAGCTAGAAGTTCCACAGCTAGAGAAAAGCCCAGTAGCAACGAAGACCCAGCACAGCCAAAAATAAAATTATTAAAAAAAAAAAACAGTATGGAGTTTCCTCAGAAAACTAAAAATAGAATGACTGTATGATCCAGGAATCATTGCTGGGCATATATCCAGATGAAATTATAACTCAAAAAGACATGCACTCCTGTGTTCAGTAGCCAAGACGGAACAGCCTAATTCCATCAGCAGATAATGAATAAAGATGCGGTGCACATGCGCAGTGGGAATGGCTGTAAGGAGACCCAGCCCGCCCATCCAAAGGGAGTCAGTCCTGGATGTTCATTGAAAGGACCGAAGCTGAAGCTCCAGGACTTTGGCCACCTGATGTTAAGAACTGACTCATTGGAAAACACCCTGATGTTGGGGAAGATTGAAGGCAGAAGAAGGGGACACCAGAGAATGAGATGGTTGGATGGCATCACCAAACTCGACATGAGTTTGAGCAAGCTCTGGGAGCTGGTGATAGGGAAGCCTGGCGTGCTACAGTCCGTGGGGTCTCAGAGTCACAACTGAGCAACTGAACGGATAAAGCAGAAAATAATGCCACTTGCTACAACAGGGATGCAACTAGAGAATATCATACTAAGTAAAGTTGGACAAATACCAGATGATACCACTTACATGTGGAACCTAAAAGATGATGCTGATGAACTCACTTATGGAATAGAAATGGAATCGGCCGTAGACAATTGACTAGTGGTTGGGAGAGTGGTTGGAGAGAGTTGGATTGGGAGTTTGGGATTAACAGATGCAAACTAGTATATGTAGAATGGTTAAACAAAAAGATCTTACTGTATAGCACAGGGAACTATGTTCAATTTTCTCCGATAAACCATAACAGAAAAGAATATGAAAAAGAATGTATATAATGTATAACTGAGTCACTTTCCTGTATAGCAGTAATTAATACAACACTGTAACTCAACTATGGGTTTCCCAGGTGGCACTAGTGGTAAAAAAAAAACAGCCTGCCAATGCAGGAGACTCAGGTTCAATCCCTGGGTCAGGATGTAAGAGACTTGGGTTAAATCCGTGGGTCAGGAAGATCCCCTGGAGGAGGGCTTGGCAGCCCACTCTAGTATTCTTGCCTGGAGAATCCCACGAACAGACAAGCCTGAATGAAACCTCTCCAGAGTTAGAACTGGATCTATAAACTTTCTGCCACTCCCAAGACAAAGAGGGCTGCAGCATCCAGGCTGAGATGGCAAGTATACATCTGGTGTCTAGTTCAGGGCCCCCCAAAGTCTAAACACACACAAAATTTGGGAGTTGTTAGAACTCGCAGTTGGCTTTTAAACTCCCATTACAGGAAGAGGGGAGAAGAGACACTCCAGGGTTCAATGTCATCAGGGAGTTGAGGACAACCACAGACGAAATAAGAGACCAGAGGGGGCTTCCCTGATGGCTCAACAGTAAAGAACCCACCTGCAGGAGACAGCAGCGCATTCCCTGATCCAGGGAGATCCCACATGCCTTGGAGCAACTTAGCCCGTGTGACACAACTATTAACCTGTGCTCTAGAGCCCGAGGGCCGCAAGTACTGAACCCACGTGCTGTGACTAGTGAAGTCCTCACGCCCTACAGCCAGTGTTCCCCAACAAGAGAAGTCACCCCTCAATGAGACGCCCTAGCACTGCAACTAGAAAATAGCTCCTGATTACCGCAACTAGAGGGAAGCCCACCCAGCAAGGAAGACCAAGCACAGCCAAAAATAAATAACTATATAAAAGAGTTACTCTTAAAAAAGTCAGAGACCATAGGGGACTTGCCTGACAGTCAAGTGACTGAGACTTCACTTTCCAATGCAGAGGGTGCAGGTTGGGGATCTAAGATCCCATAAGCCTCATGGCCAAAAAAAAAAAACAAACACAAATAAAAGACAGGAGCAGGCTTCCTTGGTGGCGTGGTGGATAAGAATCCACCTGCCAATGTAGGGGACAAGGGTTTGATCCCTGGTTCTCGAAGACTCTGCATGAAGCACAGCAACGAAGCCCCAGTGCCGCAGTTACTGAGCCCACGTGCTGCCACTACCCAAGCCTGAGCGCCCAGAGCCTGTGCTTGTCAACAAGAGAAGACTTTGCAATGAGAAGCCCGTACACCACAGTGAAGAGTACCCCACTTGCTGCAACTAGAAAAAGCCCAGACAAAGCAATGAAGGCCCGGTGCAACCAAACAAAAAAAGAAGCAATACTGTTATAAATTCAATAAAGACTTAAAAAGTCATACTCTTTAAAAAAGAAGAGACCATAGAGGGAATTCCATGGTAGTCCAGTGGTTAGGACTTGGCACTTTTACTGCCAGGCCCAGGATTCGATCCCTGTTTGGGGAACTAAGATCCTGCAAACCAGGCAGCAAGGCCAAGAAAAGAGAGAGAGGGAGACTGTAAGAAGAGTGGGATCCAGGAGCTAAAGAGACAGAGGGTGTTTTAGAGACAGAGGATCGATCACTTAGACAAGCGCAGCTGATAAGCCCAGGAAATGAGGGTGAGGACTATCAGGTTTAGCCATACTGACCTCAGTGGTGACCTTGGCAAGAGCCACTGGACGGATTGTTTCAGATGAAACCCCTCTGGGAGCAGCAGGATCCCTGGAGAACAGGAGGAGAAGAACCAAAGACAAGAAGTAGAACAATCTACTGTAGGAGGGTCAGGGAAGGAGCTGGTCTTGCATATTCTAAGAAGGGAGCCAGCGCATCATAGATACCCAGCAGGAGAGGATGCCTGTCAGTTCTTGTCCTGAACACAGAAGAGCCACGTGGCCCAGAGCACTGTGGCCGCACCAGGGCTGTAACCTCAAAGATCTTGCCCCACCCTCTTCTCTGCCACCTCTGCCCGATTCTGCCCGATCCGTCCATGAGGTTCAGGGCAACTTTGCTTGTGGAAAAGCAGGAGCCCCCATCAGCTTCAGTAAGTTGAGCAGCACTCCCCCAAGGTCAGCACATAGCTGATCCCTGACTCACAGGTCTGCGTGGGGCACCTCTAACAACCTGACGGCAGATGCTACGCTGTTGCCCAGGATCTGGGCGGCACAGGTAGAGCAGGGCCCTGTGACAGGATGCTGGGCGGCCATGCAAAAGGACAAGAAGTATATGCACTGTGACAGGAAGACATTCCAAAGACACCAGGAGGAAAGGGCAGGTTACAAAATACTGGGTTGGCCAGAAAGTTCATTCAGGCTTTACCATGAGATCGTACGGAAAAACTCAAATGAACTTCTTGGCCAACCCAGTATCTTCTGCTTCCGCTATTTTGTAAGAAAAATGGAAGCAATCACACTAAAACATTATCCATGGTTATTCAAGCTGTTTCTGTCCTTTCAGTTCAGTTCAGTTCAGTCGGTCGGCTGTGTCCGACTCTTTGCAACCCCATGAATGGCAGCACGCCAGGCTGCCCTGTCCGTCACCAACTCCCGGAGTTCACTCAAACTCACATCCATCGAGTTGGTGATGCCATCCAGCCATCTCATCCTCTGTCGTCCCCTTCTCCTCCTGACCCCAACCCCTCCCAGCATCAGAGTCTTTTCCAATGAGTCAACTCTTCGCATGAGGTGGCCAAAGTACTGGAGTTTCAGCTTTAGCATCATTCCTTCCAAAGAACACCCAGGACTGATCTCCTTTAAAATGGACTGGTTGGATCTCCTTGCAGTCCAAGGGACTCTCAAGAGTCTTCTCCAACACCACACTTCAAAAGCATCAATTCTTCACCTCTCAGCTTTCTTCACAGTCCAATGCTCACATCCATACATGACCACTGGAAAAACCACAGCCTTGACTAGACGGACCTTTGTTGGCAAAGTGATGTCTCTGCTTTGAATATGCTATCTAGGTTGGTCATAAGTTTCCTTCCAAGGAGTAAGCGCCTTTTAATTTCATCGCTGCAATCACCATCTGCAGTGATTTTGGAGCCCCCCAAAATAAAATCTGACACTGTTTCCATTGTTTCCCCATCTATTTGCCATGAAGTGATGGGACCAGATGCCATGATCTTAGTTTTCTGAATGTTGAGCTTTAAGCCAACTTTTTCACTCTCCTCTTTCACTTTCATCAAGAGGCTTTTTAGTTCCTCTTCACTTTCTGCCATAAGAGTGGTGTCATCTACATATCTGAGGTTATTGATATTTCTCCCGGCAAGCTTGATTCCAGCTTGTGCTTCTTCTAGCCCAGCGTTTCTCATGATGTACTCTGCATAGAAGTTAAATAAGCAGGGTGACAATATACAGCCTTGATGTATTCCTTTTCTTATTTGGAGCCAGTCTGTTGTTCCATGTCCAGTTCTAACTGTTGCTTCCTGACCTGCATATAGATTTCTCAAGAGGCAGGTCAGGTGGTCTGGTATTCTCATCTCTTTCAGAATTTTCCATTTACTGTGATCTACACAAAGGCTTTGGCATAGTCAATAAAGCAGAAATAGCTGTTTTTCTGAAACACTCTTGCTTTTTCGATGATCCAGCGGATGTTGGCAATTTGATCTCTGGTTCCTCTGCCTTTTCTAAAACTAGCTTGAACATCTGGGAAGTTCATGGTTCACGTATTGCTGAAGCCTGGCTTGGAGAATTTTGAGCATTACTTGACTAGCGTGTGAGATGAGTGCAATTGTGCGGTAGTTTGAGCATTCTTTGGCATTGCCTTTCTTTGGGATTGGAATGAAAACTGACCTTTTCCAGTCCTGTGGCCACTGCTGACTTTTCCAAATTTTCTGGCATATTGAGTGCAGCACTTTTACAGCATCGTCTTTCAGGATTTGAAATAGCTCTACTGGAATTCCATCACCTCCACTAGCTTTGTTGGTAGTGATGCTTTCCAAGGCCCACTTGACTTCACATTCCAGGATGTCTGGCTCTAGGTGAGTGATCACACCATCGTGATTCTGGCCTTTAGGTGGCGCTAATGGTAAAGAACCCGCCTGCCAATGCAGGAGATAAGAGATGCAGGTTCAGTCCGTGGGTCGGGAAGATCTCCTCGGAGGGCATGGCAATCCACTCCAATATTATTGCCTGGAGAATCCCACGGACAGAGGAGCCTGGCGGGCTACAGTCCATGGGGTCGCCAAGAGTCAGACACGACTGAGGGACTGAGCTCCCAGCACTGTCCTTTATGCTTCTCTGTGTTTTTTCATATTTCCTGAAATAATATTTTTACTCATGCAATTAAACCATATTTTAAAAACAACCAGGGCTTCCCTGTGGTCCAGCAGTTAAGAATCAGCTTTGCAATACAAGGGACACGGGTTCCATCCCTGGTCCAGGAAGATTCCACATGCCTTGGAGCAACGAAGCCCGAGCACCATAACCGCTGAGCCCTCACGCGCCTAGAGCCCAGGCTCTTCTCAACAAGAGAAGCCAGCATGACGAGAAGCCCTCATACTGCAACGAAGAGTAGCCCCACTTGCTGCAACTAGAGTGCAACAACGAAGACCCACCACAGCTAAAAAAAAAAAATCTGAACTTAAAAAAAATAAAAACAACCAAGTGAAAGTCACTCAGTCGTGTCCAACTCTTTGTGACGCCGTGGACTACACAGTCCATGGCATGCTCCAGGCCAGAATACTGGAGTGGGTAGCCTTTCCCTTGTCCAGGGGATCTTCCTAACCTAAGGATCAAACCCAGGTCTCCTGCATTGTGGGTGGATTCTAAACAACCAAAAACAACCAAAACAGGTTCTAAACCCTGGAGCTTCTGGCTCCTGTCTCTCCCCACCCTTCATCTCCCGATAGAACACCCCAGAAAGGAAGCTGGAATGAAGTCAGCAGGTGTGAGTCTAATCCCCTTTATTCTTGAACCCTGGGGTGATGTGAATGTCATCCTCACCTGTGAAGGGAGATGTGTAGCCAGGAATAAATGCTCTCAGAGGGCAGGGCCTCGTGGGGGCATCACCTGAGGCAGCCTGGCACCTAGGAGTCTCCTAAACACTAGAGCGAGTCAGCCAGCGGTCTGGCGGATGACTGGAGAGGCCAGGTTAATGGGAAAGGCCTGCACCGACTCATTTGGCTGGGCCCTTGATGTCACCCCGTAGGCCGAGGACTGGGTCTATGTCCTGGCGTCTTTCTGATCAAATGATTTGGAGACTCAGCCTCCCCCTAGCAGGCCTGGACGCCTTAGGTCAAGGGCAGCCCTGTGGCCTCTCCTCCTCGCCAGGGATCCCAGCTGGGCAGGGCCAGGGCAAACAGCCTTAACGGTAAGGGGAGGTAGGCTGCGATAAGAGAAGGCAGATAAAACCAGCCCCACTGGGCACGAAGCCCAGCCTCAATGCCCGGAATCTCCGAATGCCCCCTCCCTAGTACTCTCTTCTGCCTGCTCACCTTTAACCTCCACTGGGTTGTTATTTAACTCACAGGAAGATTCTGACTTATTCCTTCGCTCAGAAATCCGGCAGGGAGGCTGGGGGAATCCCTGGGCTGTTCCCAGATGAAAGCAGAAGCCTATCAGGTGAGACCTTCTCCCAGCCCCCTGCCCACTCCCCCAGGCATGCTCCCACAAGGCCAGGGCGGGAGAAGGCCAGGTCTTGGGAATCCCTCCAGCTCCCCCTCCCCTCCGTGGCCCAGCCCAGGGCAGGCTTGGCAGAGGTACCACACCCGTGGGTCACTCTGTGCCCCATCCGGTGGGGGAGCGGGAAGCCCAGGGATGAGAGGTGCCAGGCCCCTGGCTACTTGCTGGCCAGTGGCTGAGAAGCTCTGGTGGGAAGCAGCCATGGAGGAGCCAGGCCTATCTGGGTGTCCTCTCTCGGCTAAAACTGCCTCCTTCCAGGTAGGAGAACACAATGACCTTGGACAGGCAGCCTTCTTCCCTAAGGCTAGCTTCTGTGCAGTGAGTGTAGATAGACCTCAGGGATCCAAGCCATTAGCGGTGATCATACCTCATACTTTGTGGAGACCCAAGGAAAATGCCTTGTCATCCTACACCTTGTTCTGAAGGCCTGGGGTGGTCCAGGGCCCCCCAACCCCATGGGCTTCACAGCTCCCTTTTCACCAACGGGCGGCTCCACAGAACCCCCCACCCAATGTGGGGATGGGAAGCTCTAAAGGAGGACTGGCAGCAGGTGTGGGAGGTGCCCGAGGCAGCCTTGAGGGTCCTCCTGAGCGCCAGGCCCCATTTACAGACTGGGTTTCATCTGACTTAACTCTCTGGACTGATCTATGAGAAAGAGCAGTCAGCTCTATTTTAATAATGATAATAACAGTGGCACTGTTGATCAAAGCGCTTTCTACCTGCTGGGCCCTGTGCCCACTGTTGTCTGTGTTTGATGGTCTGAGACCATTATTGTCTGCATTTTAAAGATCTGGAAGGTGCAGGTAGGAGCTTGTAAGGACTTGGCCTGCTGAAGGTTTCTGCTGCTGCTGCTAAGTCACTTCAGTCGTGTCTGACTCTGTGCGACCCCATAGACGGCAGCTCACCAGGCTCCCCCGTCCCTGGGATTCTCCAGGCAAGAAACTGGAGTGGGTTGCCATTGCCTTCTCCAATGCGTGAAAGTGAAAAGTGAAGATGAAGTCACCCAGTCCTGTGCTAACCTCATCCATGTGTAGAGCCCTTGATCTGTGTGTACTCTGGGCCTAGCACCCCCCTTCCCACGCACCTCCAGACCTCTGGGGCCGGCAGGACTGTGACCCCCACTTTACAGATGAGGAGACAGGGCTTCAAGGGGCAAGGAGACCACCAGCTCAGAAGCAGCAGAATCATCCTTGGAGGGGACCAGCTAGAGCTGGGAGTGGGAACCCCAGGCTGGACTATGTGAGTCTATAGACACTAGACAAGTTGCTTAGCCTCTTTGAGCCTCAGTTTCCTCCTCTGTAGAATGGGCACAAGATTGCCTCCCTCCCTTTCGAGATGGCTGTGCGAGGCCCTGTGAGGATCACACGGCTGTTGTGGCTCAGCCAGCTCAGCCACTGGGGCTGCACACCAGGCTGGCCGCTTCCCCCTGACCCCCGACAGAAAGGACCTTCTGCCCGCAACAGAGGAGCAGCCCCAGAAGCCAGGGGGTGGGGGTTATGGCTCCTTCAAGGTCAGCCAGACCCCCTGGCTCTTGAGGCCAGGACCCTAGAGAGGGGAGGTGACCCGACACACAGGGTGGTCCCCTCACCAGGGGCGGCCTCCTGGGCTGGGGAGTATTGGCATTTCACAGGGCTTCTCATCTCCCTCTGAACTAAGAGCCAGCTCAAGGCCAGAGCCCAGTTAGTTGGCCAGACGATCAGGCACCTCAAGGGCACAGGGCAGCTGTGGGCAGGGTCCAGGGATGCCTGGGGTGCACTGTGGCTGCTGTTTACTCACTAAGTCGTGCCCAACTTCTTGTCACCCCCACGAACTGCAGAACACCAGGCTTCCCTGTCCTTCACTATCTCCCAGAGTTTGCTCAAACTCATGTCCATTGGGAGGCCTGGTATTACTGACCCCTGTGAATGACTACACCACTTCCTCTGTTAGGCCTTTGTTGTCTTCCCTGAGAAATGGGTCTCAGACACACCTTCCCTCACAGGGTGGGTGTGAGGATCAAAGGAGACAGATGTGTGTAAAAGTCCTTGCACAGTGCTGATGTCTAGGAAGAACTTGCATTGTTATTTAAGAAAACCCATGTTACCAAAAAAAAAAAAAACAAAAACTAGCCAGGGTTTCCCTAGCTTGATCAAAGGGGCTAAATTTGGAATCAAAAAGAGCTGGAACTGAGCTGAATCCTTGAACCAACTTACTAGTTGGTGACCTTCCCAGGTGATTCCTTGCCTCCTGTCCTCTGTTTCCTCACCTGTAAAATGGACTCAGTACAGGACCAGGCAAGGAGGAGGCTCTGTAAATCTTATCTCCAGGGAGAAGGTGCCAAGGACAATCATGGCTGCAGAGTGTCATAAACTGAGAAAACATGTTCCACACTTTTTTTTTTCCTCTATGAAAATTGGCAATCTGCTCTCAGGTTTGAGCAAAGAAAGGATCAGCCAGCTCAGAGACCACTCAGGCCCTTCGGGGAGGTGACGGAACTGAAGCCAGCCTTTCAGTGGCATGTCCCACCTCAAGGCTCCACGCCACACACCAGGTGCCCTTCGAAAGGCCTTCTTTGCTATGAGTGGGGACCCCAGAAACTTTCCAGGAGTGTCTGGGAGCCACACCTGCTTCCAGGTCAGTTCTGGCCCCTTGCTGGTCCTCAGTGTCCCCAGCTGCTGACCAGGAATGTTGATCAAGAAGAGCTCTGAGGGATTTCCTTGGCAGTCCAGTGGTTAAGACTTCGCCTTCCAATGCAGGGGTGAGGGTTTGATCCCTGGAAGGGGAACTAAGATCCCACGTGCCTCTCGGCAAAAAAAAAAAAAAACCCAAAATATAAAACAGAAGCAATATTGTAACAAATTCAATAAAGACTTTAAAAATGGCCACATCAAAAAATCTTAAAAACAAAAAAACAGTAGAGCTCTGAGGTTCTGGTCACCTAACATGGAAGGAACCATTCATTCTTTTTCCCACTTTAGGCATGTTACCAGGGGAAAAATTATAAAAACATACAAGCAAAAGGAAGGTAACAGTCACCTCTAAATATATATATACTTATAAGGAGAAGGCAATGGCAACCCACTCCAGTACTCTTGCCTGGAAAATCCCATGGACGGAGGAGCCTGGTGGGCTGCAGTCCATGGGGTCACTAGGAGTCGGACACGACTGAATGACTTCACTTTCACTTTTCACTTTCACGCACTGGAGAAGGCAATGGCAACCCACTCCAGTGTTCTTGCTTGGAGAATCCCAGGAATGGCGGAGCCTGGTGGGCTGCCGTCTATGGGGTCGCACAGAGTCGGACACAACTGAAGTGACTTAGCAGCAGCAGCACATACTTATAAAAAAAGTCACTTCTAGCCTTACCTCTTAGAGCTAATCATAATTACCTTTTAGGAGAAAAATGCCCAGGCTAGTTTCTAAATTGTAATTATTTGAACAAAAATGGGATCCCAGTGTCCATACTGAGTCATCAAAAGGTTTGTTCCCTTAACAAGCTTCTTATATGAAAATTTATAATGCTCTGTTAGAAAACATTTATTTTGAAATGCTGATACAGTCACATGGTTTAAAATCTAAAAGGTACAAAAGGGTAGATGGCAAGAATGTGGCAAGGGGACATTTGATCAGAGATCTGAAATTATCATGAGTTAGTCACGTGAACTTTAGGGGGAAGAACATTCCGGATGGAGGGAATCCCAGTGCAAAGGCCCTGAGGCTCTGCCGTGCTCACTCTGTATGACCTCGGGCCGACTGAGCAACCCCTCTGCCTCAATTTCCCATCTTCGTAAGGAGCAGAATCACAGTACTCCTCAAGCTGCTGTGAGGATGAAATGAATACCTTTCATGCTAAGTGCTCAGTAGGTGTGGACTTTCACAAAGGT
Organism: Aepyceros melampus; assembly: GCA_006408695.1. Lineage (NCBI taxonomy): Eukaryota > Metazoa > Chordata > Mammalia > Artiodactyla > Bovidae > Aepyceros > Aepyceros melampus. The sequence continues at coordinate 280,122 of SJXQ01002471.1, forward strand.
GGGCGTGAGCTTGGTATGTTTGAGAATCAGAGGAGACCAGCAGGGCTGGGGGCAATGGTAAGATCAAAAGTTTGGACTTCATCCTAAGTGCAATGAGAATCCATGGGAGATTTGAAGCAGGAAAGAGACAATCTGGTTTTTTTAAAAATGATTTAAGCAGGGGTTTCCTTGGTGGACAGTGATTAAGATTCCATATGCAGGGGGTGTGAGTTTGCAATGCAGGGGGTGTGAGTTTGATCCTTGGTTGCGGAACTAAGATCCTTCATGTCACGTGGCATGGCCAAAAAAAGACAAATAAAGGAGGGAAACAATTGTGGTTGTAGGGGTCAAGAGGAACAACAGCAAGGAGGCAATAGGTTAGACCAGCAGTGATGGCCTGGGCCTGAGAGATGGCAGTGAGGCCCAGCTTTGTTTATTTATTTACTTTTATAATTGTATTTATTTATGGTTGTGCTGGGTCTTCGTTGCTTTTCTCCAGTTGCGGTGAGAACAGGGGCTACTCACTAGTTGCCATGCGTGGGCTTCTCATTGTGGCAGATTCTCTTGTTGCAGAGCATGGGCTCTGGGGCACGGGAGCTTCAGTGGTTGTGACACGTGGGCTCAGTAGTTGCGGCTCCCAGGCCCTAGGGCACGGGTTCAGTAGTTGCTCCACGGCATGTGGGATCTTCCTGGGTTAGGGATCAAGCCATGTCTCTAGGATTGGCAGGTGGATTCTTTACCCCTGAGTCACCAGGGAAGCCCGAGGCCAACTCTAGACTTGAGCCCCCTGGGTGAAGCTGTTCTCCAAACTGAAAAGCCCTGGGGAGCAGCTGAGATGCCTGCAGACGCTGAAAGGTCACCAGGCGCTCATGTTGGTAGCCAGTGAAGAGAGACATTTGAAAGTCAAACATGGTCACATGTTTGACATGTGACCGGGGACAGCAGGGACCACCTCAGGGAGAGGGACGTGAGTCCCTGGCCGCCAATGGGAGGAGATTGGAGGGGAGAACACAGAGCCAGCAGGGCTCATCCCGCCAGGAAGGAGGAGGACCGGGAGGGGAGGTGACTGGGAAGCTGAGAACAAAGGGTTTCAGGAAGAAGGGTGTCATCAGGTCATCAACCGTGTCACCTGCCGCCAGAGATGGAAGGTGATAAACAGCACGTGGGCCCCTGAGCACAGTTCCAGTGTTTGTTTCCTCGGGGTCAACCTTAGAAGCAGTAGAACTGCAGGGTCAGAGGGAGGCCCATTTTTAAGGTCCACTGCCCTTCTAATACACTAAATCCATTCACACCTCTGGAGCCAGAGTCGGGGTGAGGATAAGGAGAGGCTGCCCCAGTGAGGATATGGAATTCTGTTTAAGGCAAGTTTCTTCTCACCCAGAGATAGAGAAGAATTTCCATGTAGGTCCCTGGATATAAGCTGACATTCAGAGGTGAGGGGAGTCCTTATGTATCAGAGGGTCTGAATCTGGATGTGGCCACTGGAAATGTACCCTCCCTTCTGAATGCTAGTCTTCTACATAAACCTGCCAAAGAGCTTGAACCTCCTCTGGTCTTCGCAGAACCCTGGGTTGGGGTGGGGAATGGGCAGCGGAACCCCTCTAGTCCTGGCTCTCTGGAGTGCCTTTGGAGACTCTTGGCATCATCAAGACCCACCCTCCCCTAGAAATTATGAGATGGGACAGAACTCATTTCAGCCTTGTCCTATTAAGAAGACTGCAAGTTAAGACAGAAGCAGAAATAGGAAGCAAATTGCCCAAGGTCACACAGCGCATCCACGGCAGAGATTAACTAGACCAGTGGTGGCGAGTTGGGGCAGGTTTTAAAGCCAGCAAATCTGGCTTTGTGTCTTAGCTCTGCCACACACTATCTCACTCTGAATGAGTTGCTTACCCTCTGTGAGCCTCCATTTTGCCACCTGTCAAGTGGGGATAATCTTTCATTCCTATAATTCTTGTGAGGATTAAAAAGAGATTGCAATGCCAATCCAGGGATAAATGCTAAAGGAACCCACCCAAAAGACCGAAGAGGAAAAGTTTAGGGGAAAGGTGTTTCAGGCAGAGGTAAAAGTTGTGAGCATGAGCTTGGCCAAGACCAAGTGCCGAAGTCTTTGCCAGCTGTCGCGCTGAGGCAGGAGAGAGAACAGTAACTCAGGCAGATCTGAGTCTAGATAGCCCAGCATGATGCCTTTGCTGACCTGCTGTGTGGCCCAAGCTGTCTCTCTCCCTCTCTGGTCTCTAGCCTCCTGTCCCTACAGGCTTTAAACAGAGATCGCAAATCTTTGTTCTTTGCAAGTTTCATTCTTCTCTCTTCTCTTGCTCCCTGGGCAGGGTGCTCCAAGAGCAGAGCCATGTCATCTGTCCCCACAAGCCAGTGTCCTCAGCGCCAAGCCCAGGTCTGGCAGAGACAATTTCTCACCAAATGAATGCACAAATGGATGGATGGATCACACCCTTTCCCTTTGGGAGGGTGGGGAGTTGAAGCAGGACCCTCTGGCCCCTCATTACCCTCTGTGCATGCCTGCAGACCTGCCTCCCATGGGTGGACACTGGCCTGCTTGCCAGTTTCCCTGAGTTCTTGTTTTCTCTGCTCTCCACACAATGGATTTGTTTCTATTGTTCTTTATGGAGAATGAGAACCCCTTCATGGTATCGCCAAAAGGCCAACAGTGGTTTTCCGGGTACACTATGAAAGTGCTTTTGATTTTCTCCTTTATATTTTCGCTACTCTCTTGCACAAATATCTGTGGCTTTTCAAATAAAAAGCAATGATGAGACTTTCTTGGTGGTCCAGCAGTTAAGACTCCAGGCTTCCAGTGCAGGGGGCCCTGGTTTGATCCCTGGTCAGGGAACTAGATCCCGCACGCCACAACTAAGGCCTTGTTGCTGTTTTTCAGTCGCTCAGTTGCGTCAGACTCTTTGTGGCCACATGGACTGCAGCATGCCAGGCCTCCCTGTCCTTCACTGTCTCTTGGAGTTTGCTCAGATTCGTGTCCATTGAGTCGGTGATGCCAGCCAACCATCTCATCCTCTGTCATGCCCTTCTCCTTTTGCCCTCAATCTTTCCCAGCATTCGGGTCTTTTCCGATGAGACAGCTCTTCGCATCAGATGGCCAAAGTATTGAAGCTTCAGTTACGACCTGGTGCAGCTTCACCTAAGACCTAGTGTAGTCAAATAAAAAAAAAATTTTTAAGCCATAATGCAAAGGAGATGAGGGGAATGCTAAAGAAAACAAATGCCCCTTTTTAAGAAATTAGTTACTTTTACTTTGGCTATGCTGGTCTTTGTTGCTAAGCAGGTTTTTCTCTAGTTGTGCAGAGCAGGGCCTACCCTCTGGTCGCAGGGCACAGGCTTCTCATTGTGGTGGCTTCTTTTGTTGCTGAGCACAGGCTCTAGGCATGGGCACTTCGGTGGTTGTGGCTCCCGGGCCCTGGAGCACGGGCTCAATAGTTGTGGTCCATGGGCCTAGTTGCTCTGCAGCATGTGAGATCTTCCTGGACCAGGGATCTCAAACCCATGTCTCCTGCATTGGCAGGCGGATTCTTTACCACTGAGCCACTAGGGAAGCCCCTGACTTTTAAAGATAAAAAACGCTCACCCTCCTTCATAATAAAATAAATGCAAAAGATAGCTACCTTGAGAACACATGTTTCCCCCTATGGGATTGGCAAGATCAGAGTTGGCTGACAGTGGGTGCTGGTGAGGAAATAGCTGGCTCATGCCCCTTGGGGCCATGGGGGTGGAAACCGGCCTTGTCCCTATGGAGGACAACGTGGCAATCTGTATGAAAGTGTCGAATGCACATCACCTTTGATCCAGTCATTGCACTTCCTGGGATTTATCCATCAGATGTGCTCACACATGGAAGGAATAATGTTACCCGCCATAGCATTGCTTGTGATGGCCAAATATTGAAAACCTAAACATCCATCAGGAAGAGACTGGCCAAATACGTCACAGTAGTTTCACACCAAGGAGTACTATGCAGTTTTAAAAAAGCAAATTTGCCAATACAGCCTCTCTTATGTGGCAACACAGTCCAGAGTAAGGTCTAGGATATAAAGTTATATGGAAAAAGTTCAATGCAGACTCGTGTATATAGTCTGCTGCTATCTTTGAGTATAAAGAAGTGTGTGTGTTAGTCGCTCAGTCATGTCCGATTCTTGGTGACCCCATGGACTGTAGCCCACTAGGCTTCTCTGTCCATGGAATTCTCCAGGCACGAATACTTGAGTATAAACAAGAAATTAATAATATTTGTATTTCCTTGTAATTGCATAAAATGTCCCTAGAAAAATCACAAGAAGCATAACTTTGCTTTTGGGTGGAGGAATTAAATTGCTAGGACCTGGGGTGGGAGGGAAGATTTTCCCAGTGTACTTTTTCGTACCTCTCACCATTTAAATGATATGATGTATTATCCATCCAAAAAAGAAAAAAGTGAGAATTTAAAAACAAAATAAAAAGTAAGAAACAGTTTGAATACAACAAAGAAGATAAATCTATTGTATTCCTTCCTTCTTGTGTCATTGGCTATAAAAATTGTCCTTGGAGGGAATTCCCTGATGGTCCAGTGGTTAGGACATGGTGCTTTGATGGCTGGGATCCCGCAGCAGCCACGGGATCAGCCAAAAAAAGAAGTGGTCCTTAGAGACCACGGAGGAAAGGCCACTGGGTGACTTTGCTAAGGCTTCTTGTTTTTGTTGTTCAGTCGCTAAGTCACGTCCGACTCCTTGTGATCCCATGGACAGTAGCATGCCAGGCTCCCTCTGTCCTCCACTGTCTCCCAGAGTTTGTTCACATTCACGTCCACTGAGTAGTGATGCTGTCTAACTGCCTCATCCTCTGCCGCCCCCTCCTCCTTTTGACTTCTGCCTTTCCCAGCATCAGGTTTTTTCCAGGGAGTCGGCTCTTCATATCAAGTGGCCAAAGTGTTGGAGCTTTAGGTTCAGCATCAGTCCTTCCCGTGGATATTCAGGATTGATTTATTTTAGGATTGCCTGGTTTGATCTCCTTGGCTGTCAATAAGAATTACCAAAGGTGGGGGGAGAGAGGGGGTTAAGCAAAAGAAAAAAATCATTTAATGCCATTTTATGATAAATTTTATGCAGTTATTAAGTTATAATGTATAAAGAAAGTTTCAATGATTTTTAAAAAAGAAGAAAAGTAAGCGAGACAACGACCTGTCCATCTCCCATGCGGCAGGGGTGGGGCACCCAGCAGCGATATGAAGAGCAGAAGTCTAGCCAGTGACAGAATCTTCCCAACACATGCGCTATTTCAAAATCAAACAATCTCTGGTAAATATTTAGACCCAGTGTCTGCAGGAAAGAGGGAGAGACTACTACCATCAGTTGTTAAGGGACTGTCTTTTATCTGAGGAAACTTCTCTAGAAGCTTCTTGCAGCAACTCCCCACCCCCACCCAAACACACACACCTTTCCAGGTCTCAACTGTAGAAAGGGAATCTCCATACTACATTTTTCCCATGCTAGCAGGTGGGACCAAGAAGGTCATATACAAGGACTTCTCTGGTGGTCTGTGGTTAAAACTCTGCATTATCAATGCAGGGGGCCCAGGTTCAACCCTTGGTCAGGGATCTAATGGGAGGGGGGCAAAAAATAAAATAAAAAAAGATTAAGAAAAGTAAAACAAAATATTTTTAAATAAAGATCAAAAGTATTAATTAAAAAAATTAAGTCATAGACAGAAAAAGTTCTGAAAACTGCAGGACAGACCTGGATCCTCCAACCACAGGTAGGACAGATTACTGCCCTCTCTGAGGGCAGCTCTCTCTAAACAGCATATCTTCCAAGGTGCAAATCTGATCTTGTTACCCTTTCTTAGAACCATTTTATTGTAATCCAAATTTAAATGCAACCCAATTTCTTATAAGGCCACAAGATCCTGCTGGATCTGGCATCCTGTCACCCTGGGGCTCACTAACTGTGCTCAATCTCCACAGCTCATGAGGTCAGGATGTCACCTCTTCCAGGAAGCCTTCCCACGCTGCCCAGGAATGGTTAGGGAACCTAGTAGCTGTAGGTGCCTGGTTTTTAGTCTGTTATCCCACAGTTGAGCTGTCAGATTCGTGAGGGCAGAGGCCTCATCCCCGCAGTTTGTAATCTCTGTGTTGGGTCGGGATGTTTTGGGAGCTGCGATTCAGTGACCTCCCTGAGGTGTCCACAAGTTCTGTCATTGTATCCTGGCTCCTTGAGTCCTAAAATGTCGATGTTCACTCTTGCCATCTCCTCTTTGACCACTTCCAATTTGCCTTGATTCATGGACCTAACATTCCAAGCAACAGTTAGAACTGGACATGGAACAACAGACTGGCTCCAAATAGGAAAAGGAGTACGTCAAGGCCATATATTGTCACCCTGCTTATTTAACTTCTATGCAGAGTACATCATGAGAAACGCTGGGCTGGAAGGAAGCAGAAGCTGGAATCAAGATTGCCCAGAGAAATATCAGTAACCTCAGATATGCAGATGACACCACCCTTATGGCAGAATGTGAAGAACTAAAGAGCTTCTTGATAAAAGTGAAAGAGGAGAGTGAAAAAGTTGGCTTAAAGCTCAACATTCAGAAAACTAAGATCATGGCATCTAGTCCCATCACTTCATGGTAAATAGATGGGAAACAGTGGAAACAGTGGCTGACTTTATTTTTCTGGGCTCCAAAATCACTGCAGATGGTGATGCAGGCATGAAATTAAAAGACACTTACTCCTTGGAAGGAAAGTTATGACCAACCTAGACAGCATATTAAAAAGCAGAGACACTACTTTGCCAACAAAGGTCCATCTAGTCAAGGCTATGTTTTTTCCAGTGGTCATGTATGGATGTAAGAGTTGGGCTATAAAGAAAGCTGAGCGCCGAAGAAATGATGCTTTTGAATGTTGGAGAAGACTCTTGAGAGTTCCTTGGACTTCAAGGAGATCCAACCAGTCCATCCTAAAGGAGATCAGTCCTGAATATTCATTGGAAGGACTGACGCTGAAGCTGAAACTCCAATACTTTGGTCACCTGATGTGAAGAACTGACTCACTGGAAAAGACCCTGATGCTGGGAAAGATTGAAGGCAGGAGGAGAAGGGGATGACAGAGGATGAGATGGTTGGATGGCATCACTGACTGAACGAACATGAGTTTGAGCAAACTCCCGGAGTTGGTGATGGACCAGAGGGGCCTGGCATGCTGCAGTCCATGGGGTCGCAAAGAGTCGGACATGATGAGCGAGTGAGATGAACTGAACTGGTCCCGGCTCGCAGCTGGTTCTGGCCTGGAGCAGGGCTGCTGACTGGCACTGGCTATTTGAGGGGGTGGGGGTAGCGGGAGTGCGGCCAGATCCTGGAGAAGATGACGAAAAGAGTGTGTAGTTTCCGAAGGCAGAGGACTCCCGCGGGACCTTACCCCTCATAAACATGAACGAGCTCTCCCGCTCGCGCGGGGTCCTGCCCCTCACAAAGATGGCGTCTCACAGATTCTTATTGGTCGCAGTGGGCTCAATGGGCAGCGCTGATTGGCGAAGAGAGGAGGCGTGTCGGGGGCGGGCCCAGGAGCTCAGTTCTTTTCGGTCCGGGCCCAGCGTGCAGCTGCCTGCCCTCTACTATGTCTCGGGCACGCTGCCACGCTCTCTTCCTGGCAGCGGTTTCTCCGCGTGGTGGAACAACCAGGGTCGCAGGGTGGCGAGGGCTGAGCGCGTGGCCTGTGCTGCAGGAGCCGGACATGGAGTATCAGGTATCTTTGCCCGCCGGCGAGAGGTCACGCAATGACTCGTGAGCCAGCCTGAGGTCACTTAGCATCTGGTCTGCGCCAAGCTGAGAGGGTGGCCAGGAGCCTGGGACCGAGAGACTCTCAGGGGTCTTGGGGCGGGGCGGGCGGGGACCTTCTGGAGTCTGGAGGTGGGGACAGGCACCAGGAAGTTGGGCCCGGCTCTACTGGATTTGGAAATTCTGAGACTGAAGTGAACCGCGGATGGAAGAGAGGAAAGGAACGCCTGGTGGTAGGACCAGCGGCTCAGCTGAGATTCTGGAGTTATTACAGTGTCTCCAGACTCCGAAGCAGCAGTTGGGGGTGGGGAGAGTAGAGGGATTCGGGAGTTCAGACTTGGGAGATCCAGGAGTCTAGATGTGGGTTGGAGTCTCTAGGATTCAGGAAGAAGGAGATCCAAGTGCTTAGAACTGGGGGGCAGGCAGAACTCAGGAGCAGGGGTGGTGGTGAAAGAACATGGAAAACAAAAAACTTCCTCCTGGTTCTGTGCCAAAGGCCAGTTGCCAGAGACCAGCACAGGATGCTGGCCAGGCAGGTGGCACCAGTTTGACGAGCAGGGCCTGCAACCAGCCACTGAGGCCCTGAAGGGTTATAAATATCACTCCCACTTCCACCACCCAGTGTGAACTGTCCTGAGGCTATACCTACCTGCCTTCTTGTCTGGGCAACCCTGGCACACCCTTCCTCCCTCTGAGACTCCTCTTTACCAACTGGTTGCTTCAGGCAACTCTTCTCTGGGTCAGAATGTGGGTTCCCAATCCTCAGGGTTGGGCATGGAAGCCTCCAGGAATCCTAGTTCTGATTCCTTCAGTTCTAAGATCCTAGCCTTCTGCGGTTCTGGCCCTACTTTAGGAGGAGCCTGGTGCAGTGCTGAGCTATGCAGGGAACTGGGCTTCCCCGGTGCTCAGTGGGAGAGGATCTGCCTGCCGGTGCAGGAGACGCAGGGGACCTGGGTTCAGTCCCTGGCTCAGGAAGATCCCCTGGAGAAGGAAATGGCAGCCCACTCCAGTATTCTTGCCTGGGAAATCCCATGGACAGAGGGGCCTGGTGGGCTACAGTCCGTGGGATGGCAAACAGCTGGGCATGACTGAGCATGCACACACGCACACACGCAAACACGCACGCAGGGAATTAGGGCAAAGGCCTGAGAGTGAAGCCTGGTCCTGTCAGTCATTTTACCTGTGTTTGCCTGGCACTCCCGAGATCAAGCTGAGCTGCCCCAGGCTCCCATTTCTGCCAGAGCTTGAAAGATGCCACTTCTTTCTCAGTGGTGCCTAACCTCTGGGCTGGGGCTCCAGGGCTGGGTGGCAGTCCTGGTACCCTGGCCTACCACAGGCATGCTGTGTGCCTCTGTCCCTATGGGCCCCTCATGCGCCTTAACTTGCTACCTGGGGTTCACCGCTAGGATGCTGTGCGCACACTCAACACCCTGCAGACCAATGCTAACTACTTGGAGATGGTGAAGCGTGAGCGGGGTGACCCCCAGACACAGCTCGAAGCCATGAAGCTGTACTTGGCACGGAGTGGGTTGCAGGTAAGGTGGGAAGGGCCTGTAACCACCTCCACTCCCCACTCTGTCTGTGCATCCTGTGCCTGAGGCAGGGACTTTGTCTGTCTGTCTTAGGTGGAGGACTTGGACCGACTGAACATTATCCACATCACTGGGACCAAGGGGAAGGTGAGTCACAGGACCCGGGGGTAGGGCGCCCGCCAGCTGGGGTGGGGGTTGGGCCTGCCCAGACAAGACCTTTTCTTTACAGGGCTCCACGTGTGCCTTCACTGAACGCATCCTCCGAAGCTATGGCCTGAAGACGGGGTTCTTTAGGTACTGAGGTACAGAGGGATGTGGTGTCTCCTAGCTGTCTGGGGGGCTCTGGATCCAACCTGCACCTCAGGGCCAGGGTCACCCACAGGAACTCAGCTGTATGTCTTTCTACCCAGTGTTTATTCATTCAAAACATTCAGTTAGCATTTAGTATATTAGCCCAAGTTTATGGCAATCTCTAATTTTCATAATGCAAATAACTTGGGGAGGGGAGCAGCAACTTGAATGGATAAACGAAATATACAGCTGGAAAAGTCAGATATCTTTTTATTTCTTTTTTGGCCACATCATGCGGTATGAGGGATCTTAGTTCCCTAACCAGGGATCAAACCCATGCCCCCTGCGGTGGAAGTGCAGAGACTTAACCACTGGACTGCCAGGGAAGTCCCTCAGATGTCTTTTTATTTTTTCAGCTCAGTTCAGTTCAGTTGCTCAGTCGTGTCCGACTCTTTGTGACCCCGTAAACTGCAGCACGTCAGGCCTCTCTGTCCATCACCAACTCCTGGAGCCTACCCAAACTCATATCATTGAGTCGGTGATGCCATCCAACCATCTCATCCTTTGTCATCCCCTTCTCCTCCTGCCCTCAATCTTTCCCAGCATCGGGGTCTTTTCAAAAGAGTCAGCTCTTTGCATCAGGTGGCCAAAGTATTGGAGTTTCAGCTTCAGCATCAGTCCTTCCAATGAACACCCAGGACTGATCTTCTTTAGGATGGACTGGTTGGATCTCCTTGAAGTCCAAGGAACTCTCAAGAGTCTTCTACAACACCACAGTTCAAAAGCATCAATTCTTTGGCACTCAGCTTTCTTTATAGCCCAACTCTTACATGACCACTGGAAAAAACATAGCCTTGACTAGACGGACCTTTGTTGGCAAAGTAATGTCTCTGCTTTTTAATCTGCTGTCTAGGTTGGTCATAACTTTCCTTCCAAGGAGTAAGCGTCTTTTAATTTCATGCCTGCAATCACCATCTGCAGTGATTTTGGAGCCCAAAAAAATAAAGTCTGACACTGTTTTCCCATCTATTTACCATGAAGTGATGGGACTAGATGCCATGATCTTAGTTTTCTGAATGTTGAGCTTTAAGCCAACTTTTTCACTCTCCTCTTTCACTTTCATCAAGAGGCTCTTTAGTTCTTCACATTCTGCCATAAGGGTGGTGTCATCTGCATATCTGAGGTTATTGATATTTCTCCCGGCAATCTTGATTCCAGCTTCTGCTTCCTTCCAGCCCAGCGTTTCTCATGATGTACTCTGCATAGAAGTTAAATAAGCAGGGTGACAAAATATGGCCTTGACATACTCCTTTTCCTATTTGGAGCCAGTCTGTTGTTCCATGTCCAGTTCTAACTGTTGCTTCCTAACCTGCATACAGGTTTCTCAAAAGGCAGGTCAGGTGGTCTGGTATTCCCATCTCATTGAGAATTTTCCACAGTTTATTGTGATCCACAGAGTCAAAGGCTTTGGCATAGTCAATAAAGCAGAGATAGCTGTTTTTCTGGAACACTCTTGCTTTTTCGATGATCCAGCAGATGTTGGCAATTTGGCTCTGGTTCCTCTGCCTTTTCTAAAACCAACTTGAACATCAGGAAGTTCACGGTTCACATATTGCTGAAGCCTGGATTGGAGAATTTTGAGCATTACATTACTAGCGTGTGAAATGAGTACAATTATTCAGTAGTTTGAGCATTCTTTGACATTGCCTTTCTTTGGGATTGGAATGAAACCTGACCTTTTCCAGTCCTGTGGCCACTGCTGAGTCTTCCAAACTTGCTGGCATATTGAGTGCACTTTCAAAGTATCATCTTTTACAATTTGAAACAGCTCAACTGGAATACCATCACCTCCACTAGCTTTGTTTGTAGTGATACTTCCTAAGGCCCACTTGACTTTATATTCCCGGATGTCTGGCTCTAGGTGAGTGATCACACCATCGTGATTATCTGGGTCGTGACAATCTTTTTTGTACAGTTCTTCTGTGTATTCTTGCCACCTCTTCTTAATATCTTCTGCTCTGTTAGGTCCATACCATTTCTGTCCTTTATCAAGCCCATCTTTGCATGAGATGTTCCCTTGATATTCTAATTTTCTTGAAGAGATCTCTAGTCTTTCCCATTCTATTGTTTTCCTCTATTTCTTTGCACTGATCAGGGAGGCTTTCTTAGCTCTCCTTGCTAAGGAAGGCTTTCTTAGCTCTCCTTGCTATTCTTTGGAACTCTGCATTCCAGTGGGTATATCTTTCCTCTTCTCCTTTGCTTTTCATGTCTCTTCTTTTCACAGCTATTTGTAAGGCCTCCGCAGATAGCCATTTTGCCTTTTTACATTTCTTTTCCATGGGGATGATCTTGATCCCTGTCTCCTGTACAATGTCACAAACCTCCGTCCATAGTTCATCAGGCACTCTGTCTATCAGATCTAGTCTCTTAAATCTATTTCTCAATTCCACTGTATAATCATAAGGGATTTGATTTAGGTCATACCTGGATGGTCTAGTGGTTTTCCCCACTTTCTTCAATTTCAGTCTGAATTTGGCAATAAGGATTTCATGATCTGAGCCACAGTGAGCTCCGGTCTTGTTTTTGCTGACTGTATAGAGCTTCTCCATCTTTGGCTGCAAAGAATATAACCAATCTGATTTCAGTGTTGGCCATCTGGTGATGTCCATGTATAGAGCCTTCTCTTGTGTTGTTGGAAGAGGGTGTTTGCTATGACCAGTGTGTTCTCTGGGCAAAACTCTATTAGCCTTTGCCCTGCTTCATTCTGTACTCCAAGGCCGAATTTGCCTGTTACTCCAGGTGTTTCTTGACTTCCTACTTTTGCATTCCAGTCCCCTATAATGAAAAGGACATCTTTTTGGGGTGTTAGTTCTAAAAGGTCTTGTAGGTCTTCATAGAACCGTTCAACTTCAGCTTCTTCGGCATTACTGGTCAAAACATAGACTTGGATTACTGTGATACTGATTGCTTTGCCTTGGTAATGAACAGAGATCATTCTGTCATTTTTGAGGTTGCATCCAAGTACTGCATTTTGGACTCTTTTGTTAATTATGATGGCTACTCCATTTCTTCTAAGGGATTCCTTTTTTTTTTTTTTTTAAGATTTATTTATTATTTATTGGCTGTGGTGGGTCTTCATCACTGCTGTGCAGGCTTGCTCTAGTTGTGGCAAGCAGGGGCTACGCTTCGTTGTGGTATGGGGGCTTCTCATTGCAGTTGCTTTTCTTGTGGAACACAGGCTTTAGGGCACACGGGCTTCTGCAGTGGCCACACTCAGGCTCAATAGTTGGTGTACGGGCTTGGTTGCTCTGCAGCATGTGGGATCTTCCCAGACCAGGGATCGAACCAGTGTCCCTTGCATTGCAAGGCAGATTCTTAACCACTGGACCATCAGGAAAGCCCCTCAGATATCTTTTTATTAACTTAAATTCCTTACACAGTTTTTAAATCACATAGAAATATTTATCAGTTAGGGTATCTTTGCCATAAGGAGCAGAAAGCCTGGCTAGTAAGGGCTTAGACAGTAAACACAGAGTATGATGCCCCTGTCAAGGTCTCCCTAATGGGCAGCAGAAGGGAACCCTATCGCTTTGCCGCCTCAGCTGCTGCTTTGCCCGCTGGGCAGCGCCCCGTCTTGGCCACATTCAAGCATCTAAAATCACACCAGAGGATTGGAGTGAGCTGGTGGAGATAGATAGGGGTCCCTCTTCCTGAAGCTATATGTGCCTTTCTTAAACCCATCACTGGCAAAGCAGTGGAATTAACATGCCAGTGAATTGCTCAGGTTTCCGTCCCTAGGCTTGGGGCATTCAAGATGTGTGCCTCCTTTTATTTTACCAGTTCTATCAAGTGACCTCTGTAAACAACTAAATTCAGCTGACTGAGGTCCTTTCGGATCAGTGTGTTTTCCTTCCACAGTTCTTTGTTCGAAATGGAGAGGATTCATAATATGAGAGAGTCTTTGAGGATTCAAATAGAAGCCCCAAATCTCTCAGCTAAAATAATTTGAGGGGTTAAAAACCCAGCCTTCAACTTGGGCCCATGTGGCCTCATGGGCCAGTCTGGGGCTGCAACTTGAACACAGCTGATGAGGCCTTTGTCCTCAAGGGCAGGAAGACAGACAGACATTATGGGGACAGATGTTGGCAGAGTAGCTGATGGGTGTGGGCTGGTGGGGGCAGTGCTATAGGAGCCCAGAGAGCATTCCTGACCTGCTTGGTGGGGAGGATCCTTTCTCTCTGCTGGAGGAGTGGTCTTACTTGAGATCTGTGTAGTGGGCAGGTCCACAGGTAGGCCTGGAGATAGAAAGTATGTGGGCAGGGCTGGGAGGAAACAGGGCTGGAGGAGCTAAAAAATAGTCCAGAGGGGCTGGGGCACAGGGACCTTCCAAGGGATGCAGGAGAGGTGAGGCACGGAGGCCAATGGAACCAGCCCCGCTGGGGCCTAGAAGGCCGAGATGAGGAGTGAGAAGGGTTTTCAGCAGGACAGTGACATCGCCTGATTTGTTTTTCCAAAAGACGGGTCTGACTATGGGACAGGGGTCGCGGGCAGCCTGGGGGTCTTGGGAAGGGAGTTTCTTGATGACCCTGGGTCTTTCGACAGCTCTCCCCACCTGGTCAGGTACGTGAGCGGATCCGCATCAATGGGCAGCCCATAAGCTCTGAGCTCTTCACCAAGCATTTCTGGCGCCTCTACCACCGGCTGGAGGAGACCAAGGTGCCTGTGCCAGAGGGCTGGTGGATGGCCAGGGTAGGGGACCTCAAGTGGGTGGGTAGACCCAGAGGGTGCTGCGCATCCCAGGACGCCATCTCCCCCAGCACAGAGGCTGCAGTGGCCCCGAGCTCTGACGTGATCCTGTCCACAGGATGACAGTAGCTGTGTCTCCATGCCTGGCTACTTCCGCTTCCTCACGCTCATGGCCTTCCATGTCTTCCTTCAAGAGAAGGTGTGTGTAGCCCCCTCCCCAAAACCCTGTGTTCCAGAGCTTGGGAAGGGGAATCTCAGCTGGCTAAGGGCTCCTGTGTGGCGTCCGGGAGTCCCTTTGCCCTCTGCCATGCCCTCTGATCCTCTGTAGGTGGACCTGGCAGTGGTGGAAGTAGGCATCGGCGGGGCTTACGACTGCACCAACATCATCAGGTAAGGCCAATGGCTTGGGGAGAGGGATGGTGGCCAGGAGCCCAGGGGCATCCTGACCCTTTCGTTTCCTGCAGGAAGCCTGTGGTGTGCGGGATCACCTCTCTTGGCATCGACCACACTGGCCTTCTGGGGGACACGATGGAGAAGATCGCATGGCAGAAAGGGGGCATTTTTAAGGTGACCTGGGGGAGGGGAGGTACATGGATGACCTGACCCTGGCCCTCAAGATTCAGGGAAGGGGAGGGGTGCTCATTTGTATCTTGACTCAGAATTAGGTCCTGGAATCAGTGGGGTCTGGATTCTCATGGGAGCTCTGTGTGGGACTGGAACAAGTTGAGCCCCATCTCTGGCCTCAGTCTCCCCATCGAGGGGTTCCCAAAGGTCCACTGGGGGAAGGCTGAATGGGCCCAGAACCAGGGGTGTGGGGGCCAGAGATGGGCGGCGGAGCACCCAGGGCAGCCCCCGGCTCACTCTTCGTGTCCCCCACAGAGTGGCGTCCCTGCTTCACCGTGCTCCAGCCTGACGAGCCGTTGGCAGTGCTAAGGGACAGGGCTCAGCAGATCTCAGTGAGTCTGATGGACTGCCGGGGGCCGGAGGAGGACTGACTGGGCCCTCGGTGTGCTCATCTGTGTTTGTCCAGCTAGGGTGCATCTCGATTCTAGGAACAGGGTTTGGTGGGTTCTGGTCAGTGGGTTCTGGTAGATGGAAGGGCTGATGGCATCAGGGAGGGCCATGCCCTGAGCAGCTGCTGCCCACCTCCCCCGCAGTGTCCCCTCTACCTGTGCCCACCACTGCAAGTCTTGGAGGAAGGGGGGCCACCGCTGACCCTGGGCCTGGAGGGAGAGCACCAGCGGTCCAATGCTGCCCTGGCCTTGCAGCTGGCCCGCTGCTGGCTGCAGCAGAAAGGTTACCAGGGTAAGTGGGCAGGTCAGTGGGTGGGCGGGGGACAGGTGGACCTGCCTCTGAGGGCCCTTGGAAGTGAGGACCGAGCCCACTGAAGCCCTCCCTCTCCCTTCCCTTCCCTGCCAGACGCTGGGGAGCTGAAGGCATCTATGCCTAGCCTCCCGGGGCAGCTGCCCCCAGCACCTGTGTTCCAGCCCACGCTCCACATGCAGCAGGGTGAGTTGGACCTTCCTGCCCAGCTGGGCCCCCTTCAAGTGTTTTCTTTTGGTCTCCTATTAGAGAGGTGGGACCAATGGTGCCTTAAGAGAAAGGACTCTGCTGAAGGCAGCAAGCTTCCCGCACTTTGAGTCCGTGAAGTCTCTCTGAACCCGTTTGCCCATCTGTCAAGTGAGACCATGACAGGATCCACTGAGAGGTGCTGTCACTAAAGGACTGAGTCCAGAGCCTGGCAGATACAGGATAAAGTGCCTGGCTGGCCCGTGGTAGCTGCCAGAACTATCATGCTTATCATCAGGAGACCATGAGGGTCTTGAGGATAATGATACTCTTCAGGTTTCTTGCTTCCCCTCAAAGCTTTCAGCACATAGTAGGACCTCGTGGCTGTTAAAGCCCTTCAGCAGATGTTCCAGGGAGACCACTGTGTGCCAGGCCCTGTGTCAGGGCCGTGAGACAGTCCTGGAGCCAAGGGGTTACATCCCAGCCCCAGGACTTGGGGCTTCCCTGGGGGCTCAACGGTGCCGAATATGCCTGCAATGCAGGAGACGTGGCAGACACAGGTTTAATCCTGGGGTCGGGAAGCTCCCTGTGGAGAAGGAAACGGCAACCCACTCCAGTATTCTTGCCTGGGAAATCCCATGGACAGAGGAGCCTGGCCGGCTACAAGTTCAGGGGGTCGCAAAGCATCTGAAGCAACTGAGCACACATGCCGACTCACTCGCTCTGTGACCTAATCTCTCTAAGTCAGAGTTCTCTGCCTGCATTTTGGGACTACTATATGACAGCAGCCCCCCTCTCAGGGCCTCTTGGAAGATTCCACCTGATAAGGCAGCCAAACAGTTAATCCCAGCGACTTGGACCCAACCAGAGGCTTCTGGGCCCCATCAGAGTGGCGAGTAAGGAGGGCTTTGCGTGCGGGCAAGCAGTTAGTTGAGGACCGGAGTGGGAGAATATGGGAGAGCTGCCTCGGGGCTACGCCTGGCGACTGCCTTACTCCCCAACCCCAGGGCTTCGGCACACGGAGTGGCCAGGTCGGACGCAGTTGCTGCGGCGCGGACCCCTTACCTGGTACCTGGACGGCGCGCACACCACCAGCAGCATGCAGGCCTGCGTGCGCTGGTTCTGCCAGGC
>SJXQ01002471.1:312184-333136 GCA_006408695.1 Aepyceros melampus
AGGTTGGGGGCGGGGGGCGGGGCAAGGGAAGGGAGCCAGGTGCTCACCACAGCTGTGGGTCTGCAGAGAGACATCACTGGCCAGAGGGAGCTCCACGAAGGACGCTACGACACTGGCGTTGAGCCTCCGGGCCTCTCCCAGCAGGCCTTGGGTTGTGTTTGGGAGTTGGAAGCCAGGGTTGATCCTATCTGGAAAGATCTTCAAGGAGTATTCACCAGTGGCCTAAGGACAGGGAGAGAGGCAGAGCAGGGAGCTATGGACACAGTCAGGGGCCACACAGCCTGGCAAGGTGTGCCTGCAGGCTGGCCAGGGTCTGCCAGGCCTCAGTCAGGCTCTCTTTTGCTCCTGCTGTTTCCCCTGCCTGGACCACCTCCCCTCATCTACTGGTGCCTGTCTGTCTTTCAACTCAGCTTGGAGTTCACTTCTCCAGGAAACTTCCCTGATGCAGTGGGCTGGGTTAGGGGGCCTCTCTAAGGGATCATGAAAGGCTTCCTGGAGGAGGTGCCATCTAGGTGAAGGTCTGAAGGAAGAATAGGTAGAGCACAGAGGGCAGAAGGATCATCGTATATAAAGGCCCAGGGCTGGGGCGATGGTGCAGGAAGTTTGGGTTTTTTGAGGAGCCTCGGGAAGATCTGAACCGGGCTGTGTAGGTCTCAAAGCGACTCACCCAGATCTGCATGTTGTGGTTGGCGTCGATTAACCAGGACACATAGGGTGGACCCTGAAGGATGAGCACGGCGGCGTCAGTATCTGTCCAAGCACAGGTCAGCTCCAACTTCACGGTCACTGTCCGGGGCCTGGATGTGGGGGGAGACGGACCCTCCCGCATCAGCGAGGGCGTTAGTGCGGGGTGTGGGGCAGTGCGGGGGAGCTTGACCAGGAATTGCCGGGCCAGAGCAAGACCTGGGGTCGGTTGAGCAGCAGCTGTGCTCCTAACCTGGTTGGTCCTGAGTCTGTCGGGTGGGCGTGGAAATGGGCGGGGCCCAGATATAGGCGGGGGTGACAGTTCTCTAACCAGGCCGGGCGGGGCTAAGGCTTGGACAGAAGCGGGGCTTTATAGAGGGTGGGGCTGGCGGGGCTGGCACCCTTACCAGGCCTCTGGGCCCGGTAGGATCCTCAGGATGTGCGCCTCCTTGTGGCCAGCCACACCTTCCAAGCGGCAGCCCCGGATCGGGGCGTAGGCTCTCGGTCTCCATTCGAGCGTGTGGCCCATGTCCTTCTGGGGTTCCAGACTGCAGGAGAACGGTGAGCTCGAGGCTGCGGAGATAAGCGCACCTCTGTCTCCTCTTGGAGCAGCCTAGCATCTAATACACAGGCCCACCCTCTCCCACAGTAATGGCGGGGCAGGCAGGATGGCTTCCAGGTGGCGCTAGGGTTTAAAAAAATGAACTCTCCAGCCAATGTAGGAGACCTAAGAGACAGGGGTTCAATCCCTGGGTCCGGAAGATCCCCCTGGAGAAGGAAATGGCAGTCCGCTCCAGTATTCTTGCCTGGAGGACCCCATGGACAGAGGAGCCTGGTGGGGTTAGCACGCACTCAGGCATGATGGAGCAGCAAAGAGTGGGGGCTTGGGAGGACCCAGGTTCAAATCCACTTACAGCAGAGTGACCCAGGGCAAGTCCCTGGCCTCTTGTTTCCTCATCTGTCAACACACATTTTATTTAAGGTATAAAACCATGGCGTGTGTTAGGGATGCAACCCAGCAACTGCCTGTATCATCCCCCTTTTATCCTTCTTAGAGTATTTACCATGACCTGAAATTACAGGATTTGTATAACTGTCTTTTATCATCTTCCTGCCACAGTGCCAGCTCCAGAAGGGCAGGATCTGGGTTTGTCCCCACAGGGTCCCCAGATGCCTGGCATAGGGCTAGAAACATACTAGGGACACAATAAATAATATGAAAGTGCTGTTTTTGTAGGTCAAGAGACTGACAAATGGCAGCAGTTGCACAGGGTTCAATCTAAGGCTTTTAATCTAATTTGATGAAAGGGTAACCACTGTCCTAAGTGACCCGGGGCAAATCACGTCCTGTTTTGGTGCCTAGTGTCCATATCCGAGGAACCAGACAGAGAAACTCAGATCCCTCAAGAGCGGAGTCCTGAACCCAGAGAGGCTACTGGGGAGGCAGACCTTGGTCCAGACGGAGGAGGATGCTTTGTGGGTTGTTCAGCTCAGCAACAGAGGCGATGGGACCTTTTGTATTCGCCCAGCTGAGGAGCTGGTCCTTGGTGGTAAAGGATGGCAGCTGTGTGGTGTTGGCATCTAGGGCCTCGTGAAAGACCAGTCTGGAGTCCTGGGGAGACATGTGGCAGCTCAGGACACTGTCCCTGGGCCTGAATGCCTTCTGTCCCACGCCAGAGGTCAGGAGATAACTGGGGGAGGCAGCTAGTTGGCTGAGCAGAGAAGGCCAGGACTGAGGAGGCTGAGGCTGGTGGAGCCGAAGCCAGCCCACAGGCCCCTAACTAGGGCCCCTCAGAGCCAGATCTGCCCCATCTCTTTTGCACACCTCGGGGGCTGGGTGGACACACATCCATGTTCATCCATCACCCTCCCACCCCTCCATAAGCAACCTCATTCAGTCCGCACTTATCATGAGGCTCGTGTCGGTTTCCCCCACACTCTTGTGAGGGACAGTGGCTGGCTTGACCACCCCTGCATGGGGCTTGACACACTAAGAAATATTGGTCTGACTGTGTGCTGGGTCTTGAGACCAGCAATGAAGATCCTGACATGGCAGCTTCATCCTGACTCCTGGCACACGGCAGGTGCTCCCCGCACATGGAAATGGAGAAGGAAAGATAGAAGATGTGGATGAGTAAGTGAGTGAATGAAAGATGAACAACTAGTCCCTGCTCTGGGAGATCTTACTATCCAGAAACCAGTCATGCCTCAAGTCATTTGAAACAACAGAAGACAGAGGATGTTATTCTATAAGAAACAAAAGGAGCAAGACCGGTCCCTTGAATGAACAGAGATGAGAATCTGGGTGGCTCCAGCACCTCACTGCCTCCACTGCCCATGCCTCAGCAGACTCTGGTGGGCTAGAGAAGGAAACAGGAAAGATTCCTGGGGTAGAAGTCAAAGGATTCATAGGAAGCTGCTGGGGCCACGGACTCAGAGTTCCTCTTCCATCCATCTCCAAAGCCAGGGGCATTAGGCTGAAGCAGCAGAAGTATGAGAGCTTCAGGCTAGATACTAAGGGGGGACTGCCTGACAGTGGACATAGGCAAGACATCATAGAAAGGTCCACTTGCAATGGAGCAGGACTTTAATAAGGGGGCAAAGTGATGAGGACCTGGGTGAGGAGCCCAGTGCCACCCCCACCCATGGAAGAGCTGGGGGAGTCGTTTAGAGCTAGAGAGTTGGGTTGGGTGGGGAGGGGGAGGACTTTTACCATCTGACCCTCAGGGGCAGCTCTGTAAAATGGGAATGTAATAGGGATCGAAGGGCATTTGTCAAGCTCTTGGCGCCGGGTCTGATGCAGAGTCTGCGCCCTCCCGCGGTGAGACTCTTGGCCTCTCCAGGGGCGTCCAGGCTCCGGCTGTTTGGGGCCGGCTCCGGAAGCTGCGGGCCGAGGTCGCGCGCGGCTCGGGCGGTCCCTCCGCCCCCTCTCCCGGGCCCGGGTATTCTTAGCCCCGGGGAGGAAGGCGTGGCCCAGGCCGGAGCCGGCGGCCGCCGCGACCTTCCGGCCCGGCGGGCGGGCGGGCGCTTTTCGTGCGCCCTGCGTCAGCCAGAGCCCCGTCGGGCCTCGAGTCCGGGGCTGGGCCGCCAGAGGGTCCGGGAACGGGAAGGGGAAACACGTTGCCCGCTCTGGGGGCCGCGGGGTCGGTCCCGCTCCGCCCTCCCGTGGGGTGGCGGGGCTTCCAGCCGGCCCGCTCCGCCCGCCTCTGCGCTTCCTGCCGCCAGTCGCGCGCCCCCTCAGCTTCTCTCGCTGTCTAGGCCCGCGTCCCAGGCCGCCCGGGGCCGGGCCTGCCTTCAGGTCCCCTCCTCCTCCCCCTCCTCGAACGCTTCGTCTCTCAGAGTCCGATCCTCCCACAACAGGCCGGCCCTCTTTCCGTTTCCATGTTTCTTTCTGTGTGTCACTGCACTTGTTTTCTTTGCTCTCCCCCAAGCTCCGGCTCTCTCCCCTCTGCTTTTTCTGTGTAAACGACAGCTGCTGCATCCCAGGGCCTGAAACGCGAACGAGGCCGTGCACCCGGCCCACCCGACCTCCTCCAGCCCTGAGGCCCCCTGGCTGTGGTCCCAGCCAGGGGACCTCCTCTCTCTCTGGTGGATGTGTCTGACATTTAAAATTTGAATTTTTAAAAAAATAATTTTTCTCCAATTTAGGCCATGTAAATTATAGCAAATCTTGCAAATTCAATACAGTGAAAAGAACAAAGCAGATCTCTGTTCCTCATCCCTCTCCCCAGCCAGAACTACTGTTAACACATTGTTAGGTTTCTTTCTGGCCTTTTTTGGGTCGGTGCTTGAATATTTTCACATTTACGTCTTGTAAACTTTTTCAAAGACAGTGACAAGGTTATTTTAAGGAGGAATATCAGTGAGTGCAGTTCTCTCACTGGACAGATGGGAAAACTGAGGCTATGAGAGAGGGTTGGACTTGGCCAATTTGTGCATCAACCTGAGTGCTGCCCAGGTGGCTCAGTGGTAAGGAATCTGCCTGCCGGTGCAGGAGATGAGGTTTGATCCCTGAGTCGGGAAGGTTCCCTGGAGGAGGAAATAGCAACCCACTACAGCATTCTTGCCTGGAAAATTCCTTGGACAAAAGAGCCTGGCTGGCTATAGTTCATGGGGTCGCAAGAGTTGGACACGACTACTACTGAGCATGTACGCACACACATACATCACCTCCTGGGTTTGATTCCCACCTCCGGGTTTATGTTCTTTTCCCTAGGTTCTGTTGCCCTTTGTGTTCTCTCTGGCAAGGCCCCATGGGGTTCACCAGGAAGTACTCACCTAGTGAGTAATGTCAGAATGGAAAAGAGAAGCAGGGGACCCAGGCCCACAGAGGTGGACAGCAGGGGCCTCCCAAAGCCCATGCCTGAGGCTGCGGTTGGAGGTAACACTCACATAGGCCAGCTGGAGTGGGATTCCTGGTGCCTGCATTTCAGGAAGATGGATTTGTTCACGCTGAGAATCAGCAGCACCTCTCGGGGCCAGATGCCACCTTGCTTGGTTGTCTGGAGAGTCAGCTCCAGCATGGACATGTCCTGGGATGGGGGCAAGGGGAGAGACACATACACAGGTCAGTCGGGCTGCAAAGGCTGTGTGCCACCCAGGTCAGCAGCGTTGACTCATTTACTGTCAGCTTCCATTTCATTCTCCCTGCCCAGCTTGTCCACTCCTGTCTTCCACAGCCCGGCACAGTGCCTGGCCCTCAGGCAGGTACCCAGAAAATATTTGCTAAACAAATGAAAGATGAGTCTCAGCAAATCCAAGGAGACTTTTTTTTTTAATGATCAGAGGAAAGGATAGATTGGGAGTTTGAAATTGACATGTACACACTGCTATATTTAAAATAAAATGCCTGGGACTTCCCTAGTGGTCCAGTGGCTAAGACTCCATGCCTCCAATGCAGGAAGCCCGGGTTCAATCCCTGGTCAGGGCACTATATCCTACATGCCGAAATGAAGAGTTCACATGATAACAACTAAGACCTGGGGCAGCCAAAGAAATAAATATTTTAAAAGAAATAAATGCAATGAGCCTGCACTTTATTTTGTAGTCAGTTGAGGTTTATTATTCGCATTAAACACCTGCTGTGAACCAGCCTGTGTGACTTTAGAGAGCGCACCCTATGCCCTTTCTCTGACCCAGTACAGCAGCAGTGTTGAGGCATCAAACTCTGCTCCCCAATTGCAGTATTCCTATTTGCCTTACTAATTTAAAGTACTAAATACTCATGTTTTGTCGGGTAATACCATTATTTTGATATTTTATAAGAAATGTGAAGTTGAAATCATTTCTGTCTCGAGAGGTACTGACTGCATTAAGCAATTTAATTGATCATGGTGTATGTATTTAGAATGCTTTCATAACAACAACAATAACTAATACCTAACATTTATATAGTGCTTCCTAAGTGCTTGGACTGTTCTAAGTGCTTTACACATTGACTCATTTAATTTACGACAACCCTAAGAGGAAGGTACCATTGTTATTCTCCCTTACAGATGAAGAAACAGGGCACAGAGAGGTGAAGCCATTTGTCCATGAGCACACACAGCATGTAAGTATGGAACAAAGACCTAGACCTAGGCAGGCCTCTGCTCTCAACTACTATCCTGCCCCATCATGTTTTTCTATACCTCTTTATACCTAGAAAGAAAAAGAACACAGCAATCCACAAGGCAAAGTTTCTATTGTAAGAATAGATTTCTTTGGGCCTTCCCTGGTGGTTTAGTGGTTAAGAATCCATCTTCCAATGCAGAGGACATGAGTCCGATCTCTTGTTGGGGAAACTAAGATCCCACATGCTTTGGGGCAACTAAGCCCACTAGCCACAACTAGACAAGTCCACGCACCTCAATAAGAAGAAGCCTGCATGCCACAGTGAAGACCCAGCACAGCCAGAAAGAAAGAAAGAAGAACCCCTGCTGTGCTCAAAGACTCTCTGAACCAATGGAGCATGAACAGGTGACTCCTGAAACTGAGACAGGTGCAAGTGTCAGAAGCCCTGCCTTGGACTTATAAGGACAAAGACAAATGGAAACATTGATTGAAACACAAACTTCAGCTGTTCACAAAAGCTGGCAATCTCTCTCCAAAGAGACAAAAAGTTGACTGCCCCTCCTCACCAAATCTCCTTAAATTTATCAAAAAGGAGACAGATATTTCAAGATTAAGCCATCAGTGGAAAGTTTTTAGATTTAACTTCTAATTATCTCTTGGCCATTTCCCCAACTAATGTCAGACAGCCAGAGTGTTTCAGCTGGAAAAATCTGCCCAGAAATATTTCCACTACCTAATAATGACACCGTGATCATGCTTTGTAAGTTTGCTCTTTGAAACAAAATAAAAGCAAATAATATTTCATTTTCAATGTTTCATAAATATTTTTTTCATTTTAGTGAGCTATTAGGTTGTTTATTTTTGAATGATCACTTTTATGCTAGTTTATAGTAGAGTGATATATCTTGAATTTATGTTATGTAAGTTCACTTTTTTTATTAATTTCTATTTTCTAATGGGTTTCTAACTTTGGAGTTTTGAAACATCTTGTGTCATCAATTTTAAAAAATAATGTATATTCTAAACACTTTATGGATTAAATATTGGATTTAATATCATATTTTGGCAAAATAAGAAATACCACTCCAAATGTCAGAGCTGACATTTTGTCCAGGATTGTGATCAGTTCTTGAAATTAACTGAGGTGAAGGGAGACCCACCTTGGTGTTGTCACGAAAGGCCCAGGCACTGCTGCCTTGTCTGAATCTTCAAGAATGGACCCACCCCAGCTTCATTACCTAATTGCCTATGTATTATTAGCTTGAACCATCAAATATGATTTCACAACTCTGCATATACGATCAGAACCCCTCAATCATACACTTTAAGTGGGCAGATGTTTTCACAATAAAGTTATTAAAATACGACAATCAAATATCAGTACTTTCACAGGGTTCAGTCTAATGCACGCCCAGCCCTATGCTGTGTGTGTGTTGCACATGCTCTCGTCGAAGCAGGGTCAGGTATTCTCCCATTTCACAGATGTAGCAGCTGGGCACAGGGAGGGCCCCTGCCAAAGTGAGTGGTGAAGTCAAACACCCAGTACCCATCCGCGTGGTGCCAGAGTGGGTGCCTGGACCCCTGGGCAGCTCGCCTGGACTGTGTCCTCCCTCTCAACCCTGCCACTCCCCAGACTGCCCCACAGTTCATCACTGTCCAGCCCCACCTGTGCGTCCTCCCCCTGAGGAGTGACCTCACGGCCCATGCATGGTGAATAGATGGGTCCTATGGTTAGGAGGCGCCACGGCTGCTGCGGACAAGGAGAACAAACCCTCCTCTGCCATTCAGTGGACGCCCACAGGCTGAGAGCACAGCCCCCGAGGTGGGAGGAAAGAGCCCTGTGACCATCCATGCCTGTTGCCACCCCATAGTAACTGTCCCTGATTGTGCCTCAGTTTCCCCATCGGCAAAACAGGGATAGGACAGAGTGGAAACCGAACCAAGTGAGGCTCTGTATAAAGGAAGTTAAAGAAGAGAAGTAGAGGTCAGCGTCGGGTCATGCTGAGGGTGAGGGGGTTAGGAGACTGGAACTTCGTGACATCTGTCATGACACTCTGCTCCCAGGGCTCACATACCAATCCCTCCACTCCTTTGTCACCAAGTCCCTCCCTGTAGAGTTAGAGGTGGGGAGGGAGGATGGGTGAGGGCTGAGGCCCAAAGAGAGGCAGGCAGGGGCCAGGGCCACGCAGCAAGTGAGTCCTGTCAAAAGTCAGGGAGGCTGGAGAGCTGGGCTTCCAGGGGTCTCGGAGCTCCAGGCTCGAGCTCAAAGGCCAGCTGGTTACCAGAAAAACCCAGCCAGGGTTTCCATAGCAAACACTTCCATCCCGTGGCCCTGACTCATCAACACAGTCACTCACACGCAGACTTCCCTCTTTCCTCCCAGCTCCGAGCCCAAAGGGGCCTGCCTTGTCCCCCATCCCAAGCTCCCAGTCTTCCCCATGGCATCCTGGGAATTCTGGGAGCCCAGCCCAGGTGGGCAGGCCAGTCACACCCTCACCCCCAGCTCTGCAACCTGGACCGGCCGGGGCCTACCCGGCCCCTTCCCTAAGCCAGTGGGCGGGAGACCACGGTTCTATTTTTGTGCCTCTGGCCCACAGTTGCCATTGTCGGCCCAGCAGTCAGTGGCGGGAAGGGGGATTTCAGTGGGGAGGCCCTGAGAGCTAGTAGCCACTTATAGAAAGTCGCTTCCAGCAATTCTTCTAGGAGTGGAGCCTCAGACCTGCCTGCAGCCCCCACCCTCCTAGGGCCAGACTGGAGCCGGCCAGATTGGAGCCGGCCGTCCCTTTGCTCACCCCAGTGGAGTCAGACTTACAGGCAGCGTAGCAGGCGAAGGGCGTCAAAGCCAGACGGACCTGAAGTCAAACCTGGACTCAGTCATTAGCCTGTGACCCTGGGCAGTTATTTCCTGTCTCTGGGCCTCAGCTTCCTGATCTGGAAAATGGACTGAATGATTTACCTACTCATAGATTTGTGAGGATTCAGTGAGATTCTGCCTGCAAAGCGGGTGGTCCAACATCCAGCCAAACACATGGCAGTGACTGGCTTTCTCGACCTGCCATTCCCTCCCTGCTTGCTCATCCAGAGGAGGGCCACAGTTTAGAGGCTGAGGAGGTGGGCATGTGGGCTGGGCAGCTGTTGGCCGAATTGGGACCAGTCAGGCCTCCCTGCAACAGTCCCTCTCTGGGCCTCAGTCTCCCCATCTGTGTAGGCTCAGTATTATGTGGCTCTTTGATTCCGTCTGCCTCCTTGGGGCTCCCAGTGTTTGGCATCTGGGAGTTGGTCTCCAGCCAGGTGGCTACAGAGTGGGCTTCCAGAACCCCCACAAGAGGCATGCCACTCTCCCCATCTGAGGGTTCCTGATCAGCCTATGTCATTTCTACTTCCTCAGTTTCTTAGTCTGTCGGGGAGAATAGCACTGGGCCTGGCCCGGGGCTGCTATGCTCTTAATGGGAGACAGGAAAGAAGGCACAACTCTGTCCTCCAGGATCTTGGCGGAGAACAAGACTAACACTCCCAAACAACCAGTAACACTGCTAAGCTCATGGAGGTGGCCAATCAGCAAATGCTTATACACAGTTACATTTCCCCTTCCTTCCAATATTGACCCACCAATCCAACCATCCACCACATCCACCAATCCAACCAACCATCCATCCATCCATCCATCCAACCACCCATCCATCCACCCACCCATCCACCCATCCACCCATCCATCCATCCATCCACTCACCCATCCACCCATCCACCCATCCATCCATCCACCTATCCAACCATCCATCCACCCATCCAACCATCCATCCATCTATCCATCTATTTACTCACCCTTCCAATTCGGGGACTGACCCTGAGTTGAACACTGGGGATATAGCACTGAGATGCAGACGCAGTCCCTGCCCAGTCTGTCTGGCCCTGAGTCCATGCCCTTCCCACCAAGCCTGTCCCTAATATCTGCAAGGCCTGGGACAAGAACACATATGACAGCCCTGGCCCCAACCCACCCCTCTTCTCTTCACATGGACACATGTGGACAACCATCCTGGATGCTCAGGCTCTGCCATGCTCACCCCGCAGCCCCCTATAACCTCCCCGCCATTGCTGAGTGCATCACTCAGTGCCAGGACTGCTGACACCCACTCTGGCTCCTCCAGGAGTGCCTCCAGCAAAGGCCAGGTCTGCTTGCTTTCTGCACCATCGATGCCATTCTAGTAACCGCATGCAGCCCTCAGATCTGAGGGAGCCAACCCCAGCCATGCAGTGCCCCCTCTAGAAGGAAGGACAAGAAGGAGCCCCATCCAACCCTGGGAGGAGGCTCAGTGCATTTGTGCAGGGAGTTCTGGAGTCCTGGGTACACAGGGCAGGGGCTGGGGAGAGATGGCAGAAGGGGGCAACTGGAAAAAGGCCAGAGAGGGGCTACACATTATAGGTCCCAGGCAGGGGCCTCCTTGCCTAAGTCTGAGGGCTGCACTGCCTTCCACGGCCCTTCACAGGGTGGCCTAGAGGAGCCCGGGGCCCTCTGCCCTCCCTCTGCCTGAGCAACCTCGTCTGCCCCTCTGGCAGGAGCCAATCAGCACCAGAGCCCTGTGAGTTCCGTCTGCTTGGGGGTGGTGAGGTGGCGTCAGCTCCCTGAGCTTGCCCAGAAGCGGGGTGAATCAGCGGCTGTCTTGGCTGTGCCCTGGCTGCCTGAGGTTTGTTAGGAGGAGAGCAGATCAGTGCAGTCGGCCTGACGGGAACCGCTGAGACACCAGGCCTGCTTCCTGTCTCCACGGGTCAGGATGTGACCCTGGCCCCCTCCCGGAATCCAGGCTCCGGCCTGCCCTTTGGGGACCCAGCGAGACAGAGCCCCTGCCCAGCGGCCCCCTCATCTGTCTGCAAATGTCCCGAACACACACACACACCCTGAACCTCTCTTTCCCGAGGCTCTTGGCCGCCACAGCTCATGTGCCGCCCACCCACAGGAAATCTGAGGATTCAGAGGCCACGCGGGGATGGACAGGAAACTGTTTCTTGTGCCAGGGTTTGCAGAAGGCAGCCATAGGTCGGGAGGGATTGGGCTGGTTGCTGAGACAGCCGCCACCCACGCCACCGCTGCCAGCTCGTGTTTCTTGCCTCTAGGCCTTTGCTCAGGCAATGCTTTTTGCCTGGAATGCCCTTGACGCCCCTCTGTCTGGCTCGACGCTGGGAGTCATTTCCCTACTGCCCCTTCCTTCCACATTCACTGATCATCCTCCTGGGGCCCACAGCCCCTGGCACCCCCTTCCCTCCACTGCCAAGCCCATCACTCAGCACCAGGGCTTGCCGAGGCCCACCTCTGCCTCTCCTGCGAGTGCCTCCAGGGCCGTGGCCAGAGCCACTTTGTCTCTGCACCATCAATGCCCAACACAGGCTGGACACAGAGCAGGCGCCTGGCGAGCACTGGTTGTGGGAAACTGTTGGACTGGAGATCCTCTTCTTGGCGGCTGCCTGGTGAGGAAGGTACCCCCCAGGGAAACCACAGTTCTTTCTGTGTTACTGCAGTAGGTCCGATGGGATTGTGGGCTCTCTTGGGGCAAGAGAGCCACGAGCATCCAGCTCCAGGAGGCTAGACCTCAGCTGCCCCTCTGCAAGTGCATTCATAGTCCCTGCTTCAGCCACCTGGTAGCAGCTGCCTGTGCGGATCCAATTAGTTGAGTGATGTGAAGATGCTTGGTACATTGTAGCATGTCGGGCCGAATGAGAGTATTGACATGAGAGATGTAGACTCCACAGAGGAGATGCTATAACAACAGGCACAGCTACTGTAAGTTAAGTAGCAGCTTTGGGCAGAACCATGCTCAGTAGGTTGCCTGCATTGCCCCCCTGGATTCTCACAGCTTCCTTGTGAGATAGTTATGGTCATCATCCCCATATTTCCCATGGAAAACCAAGGCTTGGAGACCTGGCCCAAGGTCACAATAAGGGGTGAGGTTCAATTCAAAGACAGTCTTGCTTCAGAGCCCATGTTCTTGACCTTTCAAGTCACATAGCAATACATTCATCCATTCATTCATTATTTGTATACATAGTCACTGGTGCACATCAGGCCCTGGGCAAGATTCGACTACTCCGTGATTCTTTGGTGAGTCCCTGAGCCCAAGAAATGTGTGTCTATTGGAGCCTGGAGAGAAGGAGCCCCCTACCTGCCCAGTGTGATATGAGATGCTGGCCAGGGATAGATACAGAACTGGGGCCCCCAATCTCCCAAACCCCAGCCCTTTCCATCACCCCCTCAAACAAACAAGCTCAGCAGTCCTGGAGCCTACAGCCTGGCTCTTTGAGTTAAAAGCTGGACACTTCATGGACTGAGTTCTCTGGTAGAGGCAGAAGGTGACAAGGAGATTCTGTTGTCATGAGTTTAGGATGACAGGTTACAGCAGCATCTTGTCATGCACCTAAAAATCCTCCAACAACTGCCACTGTTCACAAGATAAAGACCAGGCCACTTGCTGTGGCAACGGGGCCTTGTCAATCTCCCCAGCTGTGCCCCGAGGAGAAATGCATGCTCATGCTACAGCAAGCCATGTGATGCTGACCCCAAACGAGGCCCGCCTCCCTGCCCATGCATTCACTCCGCACACTCACTGTGTCCTCTGTTCAGCCCCATGGCCTCCTTCACTCTGAGCTCTGGCCACCCTTAGCGTTCTTGCAATCTCCAGGAAGCCCTGCCTAACCCCATAGCAGCCCTGTGCTCCCTGAGAAAGCTCCAGTCCTGGGTCCTGGCTGGCTGTCTGCACATGTCTTCCATGGACCTGGGTGCCTGGCCAGGAGCCTTCTCTGACTCTGGCCCGCTGCTGAGTGATTGGGGCTGGGGGCGTCCCAGCCACCCAGGTGAGGCGCCGAGACCTGAACATCCGAACAAACAAAATGAACTCGCAGAGGGCAATCTCATTTTCCCTATCATTACCAAACTCGGGAAAAAAAAATTACAATGGCTATCGAAACCACATAACATGTGTCTGGCTCTATCTGGAGCTTGGGGATTATCAAGGCCCACAGTCCTGGTGGCAGGCAGGGTGGTGGGGAGCATGGCCCCCGATATTGGTGGTCTGGGCACCATCTTATCACTGCACAAATGCAGGGCAGCCTAACAGTTTCAGAGACCACATGTTCACCCCGAGCTGATACCACTAAATCGCTGTCAGGACCTGAGGCTGCATGGGCCAGGTGTGGTCACCAGCCCAGGAGGGCCAGGCGCCCCCTGGACACTGAGATCCACGGAGGAATCCAGGGGACAGCCTAGTTTGGAGTCTCCAGGGATCTAGTGAACTCTGACCTCAAACATATTGCTTCACCTTTCTCGGCCTGCCACAGGTCCCTCCTCTGAAAAATGGGGAGACAGACCCCTGACAGAGGGGCCCTCGAGAGGCTTGATACATGTAAGGTGCTTAATTCTGCTCCCGGCACTTAGTAGGCCTAGCACAGTACCTAGCACACAGTAAGTGCTCAATAAATGTGTTATTAGTATCAGGAGGGACCTAGACAAACTCATGGTGGGTCTTCTTGGTAAGGAGAGGAGAGTCTTGGAGGTGACGTCATCGGTTTCCAGACCCTGACCCGGTCACAGGGGTTTGATGAGCCACATTCCAGGGAGGGAAGCACTTTCTCAAGGTCAAGGCTGCCTGGAGCAAAGCCGTATCCACTGAGAAGAAGTGAGCTCCCCATCACCGGCGGTGCTCGAACAAATGCTCGCCTGGCTTTTTTCCGCTCCTCTGCTGGCCAAACCCAGCCCTTCCCACCTGGGTCTTGTGCAGTCTGGGGATTATCAAGGCCCACAGTCCTTGTGGTAGGCAGCGTGGTGGGGAGCAGGCCACTCCCCCCGATATTGGTGGTCTTATCACTGCACAAGTGCAGGGCGACCTAACGGTTTCAGGGGCCACAAGAAGAAGATTACCCCCAGAAATGCCTCTGCTGACAGGCCCTGTGAGATGCCCATGTCACTGTCCTGGCAGAAGCCCTGGTGAGGACTCAGCCCACTACCCCAGGGACTGAGTCCTCATCTCATTGACCCTGGCCCATCCTCTGGGATCCCATCAGACCCTGCCATCAGGCACTCACCCTAGGAACGTCAAGAAGAGGACGTGGACTTCTAGGGTGGCATCGGGGATCTGAGCCACACAGCCCTCAGAAACCTGGCTCGTTACGAATGTCACCTCAGAGTCCACAGGCTGTAGGTCACAGTAGACTGTTTCTGCAAGACCTGTGGGAAATCACAGGGCGAGAGGGACAAGTTAAGAACCAGTTAAGAACAAGGTGGTGACAGCTGCTCCCACTTTCTGAATGCCTACTGGATGCCTGGCCCTGTTTAAGGTCTTCACTACATCCTCACAGCTACTTTACAAGGTGTGTGTGTGTGTGTGTGTGCACGCACGCACGTGCTTGGTCATTCAGTCGTGTCTGACTCATTGCGACCCTGTGTAGCCCGCCAGGCTCCTCTGCCCATGGAATTTTCCAGGCAAGAATACTGGAGAGGGGTGTCATTTCCTCCTCCAGGGGATCTTCCCAACCCAAGGTAGATATCATGATATTCATTCCACAGATGAAGAAACTGAGCCTCAGAAATGAAAAATCTCTTACCTGAGGTCACAGTGCTAGTAGGTTTAGGGTCAACAGATAAAATGCAGGACGTCCAAATTTGAATAAATAAATACGTATTTAAAGTATAAGCATATCCCAAACATTGCACGGGATGTACTTAGACTAAAAATTTTTCAGTGTTTATCTGAAATTAAAATTTCACTGGGCATCCTATATTTTTATTTGCTACGTGCGGCGACGCTAGCATGTGAGGCAGGGCCCACGTGTACACGCACCCAAGCCTCTGAGCTGGCTCGCTCCAAAGGATCAGGAGGCAAAACTTCCCCTCGTGAGCCTCAAGGAGGCTTGAGAGTCTCCTGGCCCCAGTGGAGAGAGTGAGCCCAGGTTCAGAGGGCAGGGCCGGAGCAGGCCGCAGAGCCTGCTGCCCGGAAACGCAGGTCCTGAGGGAAAGGAATGGAATTTCACCCCGACCCAGCAGAGGAGGAAGAGGAAATGAGGCCCCTACACCTCGTCCGAAGGAATGTGCCGGGGAAGGGGGGGCCTTGGAGGAGGGAAGGAGGACAGAGAAGGGGAGACTGTTTGGAAGTTTGTGTCTCCATCTTGTCGCGCTCACTTCCTGTTTTCTTGGAGATCAAAGATGGGCGCGGAGGGCCTGGCCACACGTCCAGCCGACGCCAGCCCAGAGGATGGGGGGGAGGGAGGCTTCTTCCGAATCCCGGGCTACTGGTCTGGCTTTGGCTTAACCTGATCTCCTTGCCCAACTTTCCACTGGTTGGCTCAGGACCCCCAGAGGTCAGAGAAGGACATAAGATGACCGCCCCCCACACACACCACCCGCCAGCAACCACTTGGGAAGGATAAGTTCAGGACAAGAACATTTGGCTTAGAAGTCCTCGCCCTGGCCCTGTCCTGTGTGCCAGGGACCCCAGAGTGCCTGTGGAATAGGGCATTGGAAAGCCAAGGTCCCTGGAACCAGGCTGACCTGGGTTTGTGTCTTACTAGCCTATGTGTCTTTGGTGAACTACTTCACTTTGGGCTTCGGTGTCCTCATTGGTAAAAGGACGTAAGAATAGCATCCACAAAACCATAGAGGTGATTGAGAGGACTCCGTGAGACAAAGCGTATGGCTGTTTGTTGCTGTTTTTACTTTTTGGCCCCACCACACAGCCTGTAGGATCTTAGCTCCCCAACCAGGGATCGAACCTGCACTTCCTAGGGTGGAAGCACAGAGTCTTAACCGCTGGACCTCAGAGGTCGTTCTTTTTATTCTTTGATTTACTTTGGCCTTTGAAGAACAGTTGGTCCCAGGTGGGTGGTGAAGTGGTGGGACAGGACAGCTTGCAGGCGCGGGGCCTCAGAGAGGGAGGTCACTGGTGTTTCAGGCTCAACTAGACTCAAGGGCTGGTACCTTTTGCTGCTGTCCCCCCTACTTGGGGACTCACCAAGCCCCTCAGTGCTCCCCACCTTCCCCCGACCCTGTCAGTGAGCACAGGCTTCTTGGCTGTTGCTTTTCCTCCTGTGTAGATGGGAGCCTGCAGTCCAGAGATGCGGGATGTCCAGAGTCAACAGTGCACACAGCTGACCGGGCTGGGCTCGGACTACCTCTCCCCTCGCAGTCTGGGGTCTGGTCTGCAGATTAGCCCAGCGCCTTCCTCCTTCCTTCAGACTTTCCCTGCCCCCTCCCCAGACTTCCAGGAACCCCAGTTCCTCCCGGATTGCTGGGGCCGCCTGGGGCCACCTCCTCCATGCCGTCAGCGGGAGAGGCCACAGGCCTGGCCATTATGTAATGATCAGATAACGGGCCAGGCTGGGAGATCAGATAAGAGGTCCATTTATTTTGGGGCCTTTTCGAGTCCTGGCCGCCCCCACCCCGCAGACGAGAATGGGGAGACAGGAGGGAGTGTGACGCCCGGGGCCTGTCTCCCGGAGCCGGAGGCGGGCCCAGACAAAGCTGAAAACAATCCCCTGGCACCAAGGGAAACTCCTGGGACCTGGGTTGAAGGAGGCGCCGCTGGGGGCCTGGGTGACCGGGTGAGTGAGAGACCCAGCACTGGGGAGCCACCTCTCCAGCCCTGTCTGCTCCCTCTCCTGCCCCACCCATGAGTGCAGAGCCACCTCGGGGGCTTTCCAAATGGCCACCCCCAGCACTTAGGGAGGCCGAGAGGATAAAGCAAAACCAACTCTGGAGCCAGAGGGTATGAGCAAAATTCCAGCTCTGCCTCTTGGACAGCTGGTCACCATGAACAAGAGCCTAACTTCTCTGAGCCTCAGCTTCCCCCTTTGCAGGACAGCTGCCATCATGTTTCCTGGGCATCAGGGACTATTTAGAGGCTTTGCGTGAGTTCATTCATTTGATGCGTGCAGAAGTCCTACAAGATGGGGACTGTTATTATGAACATTTGACACATGGGGAGACCAAAGATTAGGGAAAGTCAAGAATTTGGAAAAGATCCTGATGCTGAAAGATTGAGGACAAACAGGAGAAGAGGGTGACAGAGGACGAGATGGTTGCATGGCATCACCAACTCAATGAACATGAATTTGAGCAAACTCCAGAGACAGTGAAGGACAGGGAAGCCTGATGTGCGCAGTCCTTGAGGTTGCAAAGAGTTGGACATGACTGAGCAGCTGAACAACCACAGCAAGAATTTGCCTGAGGGCACCCAGCTGTTAAGTGGCAGGGTTCATACTGGAGCCCAGACCATCCAGCTGTAGCATCCAGCACCCGCTACGCAGGCTGTGTTAGCTGCATGAGGTAACCTGCGTCCTGGTATGCAGTAAGTGTTCTGGACACAGAGGCCATGGTCATTCTATGAAACCAGGGCGGGTCCTCTTTGACAGAGGTCTTTTCTGCTTTTTCTCTTCTTCAGTCACCCAGTCACCCTTTGCTCCTTTCAGGACCCAACCATGGCCTCAAAGATTTCCCTGCGTCCAGCCCAACCACTGCTCCCTGGGCCTGGCCACCAGCAAGACCTCAGCACTCCTTTCCCCAATCTGTCCTGGGCTGCTGATATCTCTGGGTTAAGGCCACCCTCCACAACATGGAGTGGAATTAAAAAGTACCAGGATCCAGGACTTCCCTGGTGGTCCAGCGGCTAAGACTCTGAGCCCCCAGTGCAAGGGCCCAGGTTTGATCCCTGGTCAGGGAACTAGATCTCACCTGCCACAATTAAGAGTTCCCATGCCACAATTAAAGATCCTACATGTTGCAACTAAAAAAAAAATTAAAACATAAAGTGTAGGGATTGAGAGATGTTGAAGTTTCAGATCCTGATTCTGCTCTTTTCCAGCTTCCTTTCCATGCCTCAGTGCTATTATTTGTAAAATGGAGTGGTCGTAGTCAAAATACCTTCCTTAGTGAGTTGGTGGAAACATTGGTACATCGACACATGCATGGTGCTAACCAGGATTCCTGCTCAGGAACTGGCAACCGCTGTCAGTTATTTATGTCCGTTGGGGGGAGATGTGAACGTTTCCATCAAACATACCTTATTCCTTGCCCTTTCTGTGCCCTCTCCCTGAACACTTCTTTTCAACTCCTATTCATCCTTCAAAACCCTGTTGGGAACATCTCATCAGAACCCATCCAGTTGTGCTCTAGGTGGGAGACCATTATAGGTGCAGGAAAGAAACCTAATGTGTGGGGTGAGACGATTTGGCAACAGAGAGAGCCTCGTCTTCCCCAAGGCACTATGTATGGTTAGGTCCCGGGCTTGAGCCCCTGTTACTCATTTCTGAGCTATGTTACTCAGGAAAATTCCTTCACCTGCCAGCACCCCAGTCTTTTCAGCTGTGAAATGGGGCTAATAGGAGAGCCTGCTTCATCGGGCTTTTGTGCAGGTAAGTCTGATAGTACACATAACAGGCCTAGAGCAGTGGTCTGGCCTTCATCTTCACCTTTGTCACAGGTATTAAAGTCAGTTTAGCCCTGGATGAGAGCCCTCTTTAGCCTCCAGAGCTGATGCCCCAAAGCTGGGGCTGGAGCTAGAAGAAGGGGCTCCAGAACCAGGGCGATCAGTGTTCCAAGCCTCCCACAGCCACCCAGGCCACCCATGGTACAAGGAAAAGAAGCGGAGTTCAGTCGACAGCTTGGATCTGTCACTAGTCCTGAGCCTTGATTTCCTCATCCGTAATCTGGGTATAGAGACAAAGGGCAGCCTGATGCACTGGAGATGCAGAAGAGGTGGTCCCTCCTGCTCACGCTGATTCCTCACTAGGCCCTTGAGCAAAGAAATAGGCCAGGCTTGTCCTCCGAGGGCCTTGGTGCCCATGAGAAACTGAGGTCAGTTATTTCTCTCCCTCTGGGGCTTAGTGTTACCAACTGTCTGGCCGAAGTGAGAACCTCAATTAACGGTCCTGCCCTCACTGTCCCAGGGAACCCCTGTCTCCTGGTTCACACAGCTCCTGCTCCAACCTACGTTTCCTCCTGGCAAACGAGAGGCTGCCCCAAATGCACTCTAGGGATGGATATCTGTAGGCTGTGTCCTTCTCAGGGGTCAGGGCTGGGGAGACCCTCACACAGGTGGCCAGCAGCACGGGGACCCCAAGTCACACTTCTACCCTGTCTTTCAGCAAGCACTTACCCACACTTAGGAAACACTCTTTGATTCCAGCCACCCAGCACGGGCCACAACCCCAGCACCTCCACTTCTGGGACTCTATCCAAGTGAAATACTCCAAAATACAGGAAAAGATGCATGTACCAAAAACGTGCTTGGAAGTGGTATTTATAACTGGTCCCCAAGGGGAAACCACCTAAGTATTCAACAACAAAGGATTCATTAGGGAAATGATGAGATGGCACGTTTAAGGGAGAGAATATTCTAGAACCACAACGGAATGATCATGGAGTCCACATGACAACATAGAAAACTCCTGGGACATAAAAATGGTACATAAGATTTCCAAATGTGATCCACTTGCATTGAAATTACCTTAAAAAGCTAGACAATAGCCAGTAAGAAAGACACCAGCTAACAAGGCCCAAATTAATAGAAGGAGCTGGGAGGTCATTTCCCCCACTCTTATCTATTTTCTTTGAGGAGCAGACTCGAGTGAATATATGGTTAAATTGCTTTCTAAAAATCTATACATATTTGCTCTTAAAAGAAATTCCAACATGACAGGAAAGTATGTCTTAGAAAGTGAAGATCCTCTAGAAGACCCTGGTGCTAAAGAGCAGTGACCTTGGGGTTTTCTTCCCGCATCTGGTACATCATGTATGTGCCCCATCATGTCTGACTCTGGGACCCCACAGACTGCAGCCCGCCAGGCTCCTCCGTCCATGGGATTTTCCAGGCAAGAATACTGGAGTGGGTTGCCATTTCCTTCTCCAGGGGATCTTCCGACCCAGGAACCAAACCCGAGTCTCCCGTGTCTCCTGCATTGGCCGGCAGTTTCTTCTACTGGCTGAGCCACTTGGGAAGCTCATAGTATGTGTTACTGCTATTTTATTCTTATAGAACTGGAGTCAGTAGGAGCATCTGACAGTGTGTCCCAGACAGATGTCCACAACAGTGTAGATATGGGAATAGCTTTTTCTTGGTAACTGCTATGTAAGATTCCAGCACGTAGTCAGCCATTTCATGGAGCCCAGGCTGGCGGACACTGCCTGGCTTTTGTTACAGGCACCTACGGACCATACATCCTTACGAGTCGGGCAAGTAAGCCCTTGGGGCTGACTTCTGAAGGCAAGGGTGTTACACAAGTTCGGGTTTTGAAAGATTCTGCCAAGTTGTGTTCCCAGAAGGCTGGATTCATCTGGGGATCTGTTTTGGTCCTATTTTGACTGCTGAGGTGCCAGCACCTGCCAGCAGGAGCAGATTAATATGTTATCAGGAGTTTTTCCAACTGGCTCTTAAACACAGCCATAATTAAAAATTAAAATTTATAAGCTTATAATTAAATAAATCAAATGTTTTATGTGTAATATATATCAAATGTATACTATTGTATCGAAAGTCATAAACCCCTAATTATTTTATTCCCCTTATATTATCTGTGTTCTTGAGGTTATCTACGTCTGTCATATCTGGGTGGTGGAAATAGTAGATAAAGCTTTATTATGGTGCAGCCGCCCCAACTCCAAGTCTGCTGAGTTGATAGCTTGAAATCAGCTGGGTGGGAACATTGACCCCATGGATATTAACAAACATTAACTGCCCA
>SJXQ01002471.1:336052-351221 GCA_006408695.1 Aepyceros melampus
AGGTTCGTCTCCCCACGTACCCCACCCTCCCATCCCACCCTCTCCAACGGCTGGCTGGTGGGGTGCATCTGGCAGCCCCAGGGGGGCAGATGAAAAGAACCCTCCTAACAGCCCACCAAGGGGCACCATCAGGGCCAGGCCTGGCCAAGGCCTGGAACTTCAAGGGGACTCAGCTCTGTGAACTCGCTGTCCCCATTTTGTAGATGAGGGGACAGAGGCTTGATGAGGTGCGATCGCTGACCCAAGAAGATGGTGGAGCTGGAGTTTGAGCAGGTCTCCTCGGGCACCAACACTGGTTTCCTTCCCTAAGTGTGACACTGGGCTGGTGTTCCCTTGTTTTGTAAGCGGGGAGCCTGAGGCCCAGGATAGGGGAGCAACGCTCCAAAATTGGCACAGCGTGAGGCAGCTGGGGCTGAGATCTCAGGGCCCAGAGAGGACAGGGCACAAGCCCACTGTCACACAGTCGCCCTGGAAATAAAGCAGGTACAACAATGCCTTCCTCGCCAGGCGGTTGTGAGATTTCCGTAGGTCCAGGTGCCATAGCACAGAGCTCTGGGCCCGGCACTCAGAAAGGGCTTGCCCATCACGCTCCCTGAGCCTGGGAGACAGTCCCAGAACTGTCCCTTGCTCATTTGCAAACAGTTAGCACCAACTACATGTCCGCCTCGGTGCTTGCTAGTCACAGGCAGCACTTTAGGATCAGCCCCAGGAGGCTCAGAGGAGGAAGCCGCTGCCTGGAGCAGGGAGCATTTAGGTCTGGCCTGTGGAGTCTGGGCGAGTTGCAGTGGCGGGTGGAAAAAGGGGTGAGGAGGGCGTGTCAGGCTGGGCACCAGCCCGAGCAAAGACACAGAGGCAAGAAGTGGCCTGACAGCCACAGGTCAGGCAGGGGTGTGGCAGGGACAAGAGACCTAAAGAGGCAGACTCTGGCCTTGCTCTGGGAGAGGGGGCAGTATGCCAAACTCCAGTCTTTGTTACAGCAAGGATCTTCAAGTTACAGCTTGAGAGAAGTTGCAGCATGTGGGATCTAGTTCTCTGACCAGGGATCGAACCCGGGACTCCTGCACTGAGAGCACAGTCTTAACCACCGGACCACTAGGGAAGTCCCAGGGAGTGGGGGGCCTTCAGGACTTTATCCTGAAGGCCTCGGGAGTCACAGAGGGTTCTGGAGACAGGGGGCTGGCAGAGTGGGCTTGGAGAGGACGAATTTCCATCCCACCATGGGGACAGAGCCAGGGGCTTTCCTCTTTACACTTGTCCTGGTCACAGACGGAGAAACTGAGGCCCAGGGAAGAAGGAGAAGGTGGGAGCCCTGGCTGCCTCTGGACAAACCGGGGGCTGAGTGGAGTGTGTTTGTGTCTGTAGGAGCTGACCCCCGGGGCAGGAAGGGCGGGTGTGGCTCCTTGGGTGGAGGTGGGGGAAGGTTTGTTCGCCCAGCCCTGCGGCTGCACATTCCATGCCCGGCCAGGCTCGAGTCTCGGGTCACTGGGGACCCACCCCAGTCCAGCAAGGCCAGGAAAGCTTTGACAGAGTGGAGGGAGACCCCCAAGAGTGACTGTTCCTCGGCCTTCTCCTGCAGCCTCGGGGATGGGGAGGTGGGCATCACCAGGCACAGGGTGGCTCCAGTGGGGGAAGGTGGGGTGCCTGTGAGGTTCCCCAGGCACCCCCCAACCAGAGTCCATGCCCCAGGGACAGTTACTCCAGTCCCCCCGGAGCTGAACTCTCCCTCTCTCAGGCCCCACCCTAGGCCTTCCTCTGTCAGCTCTGGATCCCCTCAGTCACGCCAGAGACACAGGAGGAACCTGAGGCTCCCTGAGGTTTGAGTGACCCCAGCTGGAGACCCCAGGGCTGCCTGGCTCCAAGCTCCACTCCTTCCCATCTGCTCCCATCTGAGCTTGGAAAGGACAGATGGCCCTAGGTGAGGGGGATTGTTATCCAGAATGGGTGTTGGGGCATCTGAGGCCGTAACGGGGACCCCCCAGGAGGCTCCTCTCAAACCTCCCTCCCAGGAAATTTCCTGGTGGCCCAGTGGCTAAGACTCCAAGTTCCAAAGCAGAGGGCCTGGGTTCGATCCATGGTCAGCATCCTACGTGCTGCAACCAAGACCCCATGCAGTGAAATAAATAAATATTGGAAAAAAAAGTAGAAAACACTGCCCTCCCATCCACCCTCATGAGGCTAATCCATCCCCTCTCACATGGTAAGCAAGACCCACTGGGTTTCTCTAGAAAGTGAGAGAGGCCTAGGTGGACCCAGGACATGCTTGAGGGTGACTTCCAGGGAGAGAAAAGCCTAAGGAGGACCTAGAGCCCTGAGCCCAGGGGCCTGGTGGAGGGAGGAAGATTGGGCACCCAGGGCTGGAGAGAGGGCTCACCCCAAAGCTCCCATGGCACCCTGATGCCCCCACCCCTCAGCCAGCCTCATGCTGTGTGCATCTGCTCGATTAGCAGCCCCTCGAGGGCAGGGACTTAGATGTCTCTGCTCCACTGTTTCCCCAGCACAGAGCCCAGGAGGACCTTCTGGTCCTTAAGACTCACTGATTAAAAGCATGAAGTTCCGCAGAAGGTAAGGCAGGAGCGGAGCCGGGGACGCATAGGGCAACTGAGACACAGAGAGATAGGCCTTTGCTCCTGTCCCCAGTGGCAGAGGCCAGTCTCCGGGCCGGGCTGCCTGTCCCCAAGGAGTTTCACAGTCACTGTGACACCGTCCTGCAGGCGGGGAGCAGCCTTGGGTTAGTGGTCTCCTGTTTGCCCCCCAGATGCACGCCCCATTCCAGGGGACACATGTACCTCCTCCGGCCCCCCCACCCACTCCCAGCCCATCCCTGCACAGCTCAGAGAGCAAGGAGCCAGAGGATTCATTCTTCTGGCTCCTTCCCCACAGGGTCACTGCAGATTGGTGGCTTCTCTGCTCCGGAGGCCACAGCCCTGACCTGACCCTCTCCACCCAGCCCTTCAGGCTGAGGGTAGTCACGGGTCATGGCCACTGGCAGCCCAGGGCTTAGGCACTGTCCCTCGTGACTTTCCTACACCCTGCCCACACCTGTGTCAACAGACCCTTCGCTCCACTTCCTCCAATTGTCCCACTGGAGCGTGCCGTCTGCTTCCTGCTGGGGCCCTGACTGATACAGACGTTTTCAGGTGCCGCCTAGCCACACGCCAAAGAGACAGGCAGCCAATGGCCAGGCGTCTGGGCCGGGCCCCCGCCGCGGGCAGGTGCCCCTTCCTCTCCCCCGCTGGCCAGGAAGACCGGGGCTGCAGGAGCGGATGGAGCACGTCTACCCTGGCCGCGGGCCACCAGAGGAATTTCAGGCGGCCCCCAGGGACTCCCCCACCAGGCAGCGGGCTGTCTCCAGCACCGGCCTGGAGCCAGGAACTGTTGAAAACAGTAGGGCCAGACCCGCACAGGCAAGGAAGAGCGTGGGTGCGGGGAAAGACGGCTCTGGCCTGGGAGTCAGGGTGTCCAGGCTTCAGGCAAGACCAGGTCTTGTGATACGTAAGGAGAATCT
This sequence comes from Aepyceros melampus, assembly GCA_006408695.1. NCBI lineage: Eukaryota > Metazoa > Chordata > Mammalia > Artiodactyla > Bovidae > Aepyceros > Aepyceros melampus. Next base: position 339,558 of record SJXQ01002471.1, read on the forward strand.
ACGTATAACTCGGGGGACTCTGCTTGGTGCTCCTGGTGACCTAAATGGGGAGGAAATTCAAAAAAGAGGGGTTATATGTAGACGCATAACTAATTCACTCTGCTTACAGTGGAAACTAACACGACATTGTAAAGCGACTGTACTCCAATAAGAATTAATTTTTAAAAATGTTCTGTGTCTCTGTTTTTGCGTCTGTGCAGTGGGAGGGCAGTCTGCTGGCCAGGAGGAACCTAAAGCCCAGGGGAACAATCGGAATCACCCCACCACCATTCACACGCTTGCCCTGTGCCAAGTGCCACCTCCTGGCCACTTTAACGGGCTGAGACTGTTGCATCCCCATTTCACAAGGGAGGACACTGAGGCTCAAGTGCACAGGACAACAGGGCTGAGGAGGAGGAGCAGAGGCTAATTCTAATCTGGGCCTGTCCTTCCTCCCTTGACTTCCAGAACATTCCATCCTGGTTTTCCTCCCACCTCCCTGGTTGCCTTATCTGCCTCTTCTCTGGTACCTCCCCATCCTTCCTTACTTGGACCCTGAGTCTCTTCCCTTCTATTGTTTATTCTCACTCTCAAGTCCGATTTTTCAAATCTTTGTGACCATGATGTCATGTCCCAGCACAAACCGAGGGACTCAGACTCCAATAATTAAAACATTTTGTGAACCCATATATATATATACCCTTAGGATGGGCATTCACCCTGTTCTGTTTTCTTTCAAATACTGATCACTAGACACTCTATTGATTTCATTGCCCATTGTGGGTCTTGGGCATAGAATATATTGCTCTAGATGCTCGCTACTCAAAGTGTAGTCCTAGCGTCTCCTGGGAACTTCTCTCAGGCTCTGCCCCAGACCTGCTAAATCAGAAGCTGAGTTTAATCAATATCCTCAGGACTTTCACGTGCACATTACAGTTTGGGAAGGACGGTTCTGGGTGCTCTCATCCAGGTAGCTTTAAAGACTATCCATACATTGGCAGCTCCCAGCTTTGTGTCTCCAGCCGGAACTCTTCCCTCAGGCTCCAGGCCCCTGATAAGCACCTCAGACTTCACGAGTCCAAAACTGGGCTCTATTCATCCGCTGCCAACTGTTCCTGCCTTCGTCTCCCCGTCTCAGACCATGACAGCTCCCTCCTCTCGTTGCTCAAGACTTAAGGATGACCTTGACTCTGCTACATCATTCATCCAGTCTATAAGCACATCCTTCGGCTCCTCCTCCCCAGACAAATTCCATTGTTTGTGGGGCTCCCACCACCCCACAGCTACCGCCCTGGCCACCACAAGCACCTCATGGAAAATAACAGTCACTGGCCCTCCTTACTCCCACCCTTGCTCCCAGCCCACTCTGCGCACTGTAAAGAGAATCTGTTAAAACCAAGTCAGATTCCATCCCTCCTCCGCTCAGCGCCCTCTGCAGATAACCATCTCACTCAGTGTGAAAGGCAGTGCCCCTCAAATGGCCCCTGAGGCTCCCCTGTCCCCTCTCTGGCCTCTGCTCTTCTGCCACTCACTCAGTCCACCCCAGCTGGCCTCCTTGCTGTTCCTGGAATGCACCAAGCACGTGCCCACCTCAGGGCCTTTGCCCCTGCCACACTCTCTCCCTGAACTCTGTCCCTCTAGATAACCACTGGGCTTGCTCCTCATGCTTTTAGTTGCTGATCAAGTGTCACATGCTCAATGAAGGCTTCCCACCGCATTTTTAAACATAGTTTTATTTGTTTGTTTGTTTTTGGTTGTGCTGGGTCCGCATTGCTGCGTCTAGCTGAGGAGAGAGGGGGCTACACTCTAGTCGCGGTGTGTGGGCTTCTCATTGCAGTGGTTTCTCTTATTGTGGAACATGGGCTTGTCCCATTACATTTTAAGCAGCCGTCTCTCTCCCCACATCAGCAATTGCCCCCTGGGCACATATCAGCCTCTGACAATATTGTGTGTGTGCTAAGTTGCTTCAGTCGTGTCCAACTCTTTGCAGCCCTATGGACTGTAGCCTGACAGGCTCCTCTGTCCATAGGATTCTCCAGACAAGAATACTAGAGTGGGTTTCCATGCCCTCCTCCAAGGGATCAAACCCACATCTCTTATGTTTCCCGCATTGGCCGGCGAGTTCTTTACCACTACTGCCACCTGGGAAACCCTCTGACATATCATATATTGTTTATTTGGTCTGTTTCCCTCTTTAGAAAGGGCCTGTGCTTTGCTGCTGAATCCCCATCGCTTAGAATCGCGCCTGGCCCGTGACAGGTGTTCATTAAGTGTTCGTGTAATAAATGAATGAACTTAACCCCCGGGCTACACAACCTGGGGTCTCATGGGCTGTCATTCTGGGTTTCCAGGGTGTGTGTGTTGGGGACATTCTGAACCCGGGGATGGGGGTGGTCTCTGAAGAGGGCAAATGACTCCCCAAGGGTAGAGGGAGGTGACCAGGTTCAGAGGTTGTACCAGACTCTATTCTAGAAGAGTGGGATCTCTATCTCCCTCTCTTTCCCCGGGAAATGGTCCTGGTACATGCTGCCTCCTGGGTGATGCTGACCTTCTTGATAAAACCTGACCATGTCCAAGGTCTAGATGACCATGCCCATGACGACCATCTAAGAGGCAGAAGGATTCTACTGGGCTGGGATTCTAGCACCCTGTGTTGTAGGGACTCCGAGTTCATAGAAAGGGAAACTGAGGTCCAAGAAGAAATGAGACTCTCCAACACCCCATGAACCACGGCGGGCAACAGAGGCGGGAGACCCTGTACCACAACCCCCAGAAGGGGCAGAAGCTGAAGAGGCAGGTGAAGGGGCCCCTGCCTTGCTGTGTGATCTGGGGCAAGTCGCACAACCTCTCTGGGCCGGCTTGCCAAAGAGGAAGCCAGCTGCGCATGTCCAATGGGCCTCTTCACCCCGCCTCCAAAGCCCCCCCACCATGGAGCCGCCAGGCCTTCCTGTTTACTCGAGGCCCCTCTCGCGGCTGGGAGGCGACAGCCTTGGCCTCCTCCGCTCCCCGCTTCCTTCCTCTCCCACTTCAGTGCCTCCGGCCAGGCCCTCAGGGCCCCCGAGGCCAAGACTTAGGGGCGCAGCCCACGGGGGCGGGGGCATCTGAGGATACCTCCCTACCTGAGAGCGCTTCCTCTCTGAGACCCTGAGGTTACAGAGGGGCTGCATTCATCCTCCAGATGGTTAAAATGTTCCTGCATCTTGGGAGGGTCCCCAGAGACCTGAAGAGTGTCCATTTCTACAGTCCCGGATTGGCCATCACGCTGCCCTCTCAGCCCGCCACTAGGCGCCGAGCACACACGGACCCTAGAGATGCCCCCTCCTCCCACGCCTTCCCTGGGCTCCTGCCTCCACAGGGCAGCTCATCTCTGAGCTCCCCAAAGTAGGGGGCTGTGGACCCGCAGCTGGGGCCTCCTCCCCAAAGCAGACCTGCTGATTCAGAGTCAGCTTTTCTAAGACCCCAGGGAGATGGGTGTGCAGGTTACAGCTGGAAGCGCTGCAGGTCTTCCTACCTGGTTTAAAAACTCTTCCTGAGACCTCCCCCAGCGAGCCAGTGGTTAAGACTCCATGCTATCACAGCAGGGGGCATGGGTTCAATTCCTGGTTGAGGAACTAACATCCCACATGCTTCACAGTGTGGCCAAAAAACAAACAAATCTTCATGAGCTTAGCTATTCAGTATTTCTGCCCCAAAGACTTCTCTTGAATCTACGAAGCCTCTACAGCTAACTTCCAGTTTAAAAGAAATTCAAGGGGTGGGGTAGCTGGTTAAACGCCACCACGAGGAAGTAACAGAAGCATCTGGAAAAAGGAATTTTCTGTACGACAGCTGGTCCCTTCACAGTCAGCGTCGGAGAGCAGGAAGGCCTTCGAGGTTAAAAGACGTTTCATGGAATCACAACCAAATGCAGTGAGTGGTCCTGGGTTGCATCCTGGTTTGACCACACACATATTTCGGGGACCACTGGGGAAAATTGCATGTGGTCTGATTATTATCTATCACAATGTTACTATTAACCTAGTGTTCTTGGACCTCTGAGTTGTGATTACATAGGAAAGGGTCCTTACTTATTGTAAAGTCATACTGAAGTCAGACTTTCGGGGTGAAATGTTTTCATATCTGTAATTTACTTAAAAGTGGTTTGGCAGAAGTAAAACAATGAGGTATGGAAAAATAGTGCCAGTTACTAAATGTTGATGATTGGTGTATGGAGGTTCATTATATTATTTCCTTCAGTTTTCAGTTTGCTTGAAAATGTTCATTAAAAAATAAAGCTGTGGGACTTCCCTGGTGGTCCAGTGGTTAAGAATCTGCCTTGTAATGCAGGAGACCCAAGTTCAATCCCTGGTCAGAGAACTAATGTTCCATATGCGGCAACGGAGATCCTGCGCGCCACATCTAAGACCCAATGCAGCAGATGCATAAATATTAAAATACATTAATTAAATAGAATATATATGAATCAAATTATCTACTTCTGTCCCTGTAAGGCTTCAGCCCTCCCCACACTCAACGGGTTGTCTCCACCTCTGAGGCTCTGCAGAGCTGTCCCCTCTGCCCGTCCAGGCCTTCTCGTTCCTAATGAAACATACTCCTAGTTTCCTTCAAGGCTCCACTTCAGAGTTCCAGCTCAAGGAAACTCCCGCCACCCGGGCCCCCTCTGAGTTCTGTGTTCAGAGCTGGTCTGGGTGGGTAGCTCGGGTGGAATTTTGTGAATATGGCCGCCCTTGTTCCGAGAGCCACTGCGCATGGACCGGGGGGTTTGTGACCTCGTCTTGCGAGCATAGCAGTTGCTCTGGGACTCAGAATGAACAAAGATGAACGAAGGAAACCCTCACAGGGAGGTTTGTGGTGGCAAGGATGGGGTGGAGCTGTTAAAAAGTTTGTGTTTTTTTTTTTTCAAATTCTCAAGGGTTTTTTGTTTTGTTTTGTTTTTTATTAATAAAGTGATTCCATGGTGAATAGTTAGAGTCAGCTTAGGTTTTCATAAACTAAAGACATACCTGAATTAATGAAGCTGTACTTGAAAAATAAAAGGTAATGAAGATGATTTTGTCAGGTAGATTTCTCTTAGCTTTGTATCATTTGGGGCGTGCTTTTCCCACTTACTCTCACACTGATCATGACAATCTCGACAGAGGAGGTGCACGCAGGCCTGTGTGTGTTTTATCCCAGTTTGACAGATGCTCAGACAGTAAAGAATCTGCCTGCAATGAGGGAGACCTGGTTTCGATCCCCGGGTCAGGAAGATCTCCTGGAGAAGGGAATGGCAACCCACTCCAGTATTCTTGCCTGGAGAATTCCATGGACAGAGAAGTCTGGCAGGCTACAGTCCATGGTGTCTCAGAGAGTCGGACCTGACTGAATGACTACACTTTCACTTTCCTTTTGACGGATGCAACAAGGAGACCCTGAGGTGAGTGAGAGGTCACAGAGCGAGCAGGGACTCCCTTGCGTGCCCCGGTTGGCATGGCTCACAGACTAACCAGTCGCAGAAGACCAATCTGGACCCCACCCAGGGCCTCGTGGTGCGGGCCTTCTGGAACCTATCTCCCCTATACTATTATCTACGAATTTCATGTTCTTCTTTCAATAGACTCACTTTTTATAACTTAAATATGTTTATTTTAAAGGAAAGTTTAAATAATGACTGTAAATGGAAAACCAGCCTCATGTGGCATAAATAGAAGGGGCCACACACAGGGGTCGCTCTCCCCCACCCAGGATTCCGTCCCAGCCGGGGGTGCCCTGCTGGAGGCTCTCTTGGCTTTAAAGGGAGCCAGCTGGGCTTGGGACAGGTTTTAGGGACACGTGAGCACCAAGGGAGACGCTCTCCAAAAGGTAATGAAGATGATTTTGTCAGGTAGATTTCTCTTAGCTTTGTATCATTTGGGGCGTGCTTTTCCCACTTACTCTCACACTGATCATGACAATCTCGACAGAGGAGGGGCACGCAGGCCTGTGTGTGTTTTATCCCATTTTGACAGATGCTCAGACAGTAAAGAATCTGCCTGCAATGAGGGAGACCTGGTTTCGATCCCCGGGTCAGGAAGATCTCCTGGAGAAGGGAATGGCAACCCACTCCAGTATTCTTGCCTGGAGAATTCCATGGACAGAGAAGTCTGGCAGGCTACAGTCCATGGTGTCTCAGAGAGTCGGACCTGACTGAATGACTACACTTTCACTTTCCTTTTGACGGATGCAACAAGGAGACCCTGAGGTGAGTGAGAGGTCACAGAGCGAGCAGGGCCTCCCTTGCGTGCCCCGGTTGGCATGGCTCACAGACTAACCAGTCGCAGAAGACCAATCTGGACCCCACCCAGGGCCTCGTGGTGCGGGCCTTCTGGAACCTATCTCCCCTATACTATTATCTACGAATTTCATGTTCTTCTTTCAATAGACTCACTTTTTATAACTTAAATATGTTTATTTTAAAGGAAAGTTTAAATAATGACTGTAAATGGAAAACCAGCCTCATGTGGCATAAATAGAAGGGGCCACACACAGGGGTCGCTCTCACCCCACCCAGGATTCCGTCCCAGCCGGGGGTGCCCTGCTGGAGGCTCTCTTGGCTTTAAAGGGAGCCAGCTGGGCTTGGGACAGGTTTTAGGGACACGTGAGCACCAAGGGAGACGCTCTCCATGATGAGTTCAAGGCGTGAAAGAGAACAGAAGAGGGAAGATAGTTCTCCCGGGGGATTCTGGGGTATTCCGAGGCATTCCCAAAGCATCTTGCCAAGGCTGCTATGGTCTGTGGTTCCACAGGCCGTGGTGCTGACCACTCATACCCCTGGCTCAGTGTGTTCTCATCCTAACCTTGGTGGGGGGTAGAGGGAGGAGCACTGAGCCCTAATTCAGACTTGGAAATGGGCTCGGGGAGGGCAGGTTGTGACCTGGCCAGGGCTGCATGGTGGGACATCCTGCAGGTCTCACCTCCAGGGAGGCACCCTTGACCATGACCCCCCTTCATTCCCAGTGCCCTGTCCAGACCCTCAGAGCGTCTTGCACCAAGGAGGCCAATCCACTGTCCACCCAGCCAGCCGATGTATGCGGTCCTCCCTGCCGGGGAGCCCCTGCCCCACCCCCAGCCCACGGCCAGGCTGCCTGCTCCAGCCCTGTCCCCAGCGACGGTTTGGGACAGAAAACATGCTCAGAGAGCTAAGGGGCTCAGGGCCAAGGTCACACAGCAAGGATACAGGGGAAGCCAGGCCAGGGCCCAGCTCTGCCTGACCATGAGCCCCTGAGAACCAGGACCCCACCTCCATCACCCAGTGTCCCCCGGCCTGGCACAGCCTGGGCCCAGCACACCCCTGTGTGAGGGGGATTTTCCACTGGAGCAAGGAGAGGGGCGCCAGCTGAAGTGGGTTTAGAGGGGCCCCGATGAGGAACCAGAGCAGGAGGGGCTGAGGGCTCAAGGCTGGGGCGTCCACGCCCTGTGAATCAACTCTGATGGAAGCAAAGAAAAAGGAATAAAACTGAATGTCCTTGGAAACTCCTTTAGTGCTCCGCTGTCCATGAAAACAGGATAAAGTGGCTTCCTCTGCCTGTGCTCAGCCGGGCAGGGTGGAGGCGCTGAGCTCAGGCCAGGAAGGCCTCGAGTCAGGACGAGGGCAGGGCGGGGCTCTCGCTGGGGAGGGGGCTCCAGCTTGGCTACTTGAGGGCGTCCAGGTGGGTGCAGACCTGGGAGAAGACATTGTCCACAGAGCCTTCGGCGTTGACCTGTAGGGAGACGGGCTGTGAGGGCAGGATGCCTACAGGGCTTGGTGAGGCAGCTGGGTGGACCCCACCAAGGCAGGGGGCTGACCCCTACCAAGAGGCCAAGCCAGGCTCCCCAAGCCCAGCCACAGTGGACAGCAGCCTCTTGTCCAACCAGTGAGGGAAACCAAGGCCCAATCAGGAGGGCTGTCCCAAGGTGACAGCAATTGGAGACCATGCCAGGCAAAGACCCAGGTTTTCTCTCGGGCCCGCACCTTGCGAACAATGCCGCGTTTCTCGTAGAAGGCGATGACGGGCTCTGTGGCCTTGTAGTAGGTTTCCAGACGCTTCTTGATGGTCTCTTCATTGTCGTCCACACGCCCGCTGGTTCTCCGCGCTTCAGGAGCCGCTTGGTCATAGTCTCAGGGCCGGCGTCCACATACAGCAGTAGCGTGGGCTGTCCGATCTGCAGGCAGGGTGCTGTTTACAGAGGGTCCATTCCTGCCCCCTGCGGCCACCTTCTCCTCCACTTTCCACTTCTGAGGCCCACCTGAAACCCACCCATACCTTCCAGCCCTTCCCCAAGACAGCCTGAGGAAGCTTGCTCAAACGATCTGCCCTGCCCCTCCCCTGCTCAGGCCTCTTCCACGGCTCCCCAGTGCCCTCGCGTGAAAGTCCTAACTCCTCACCTGACCTGCCCTCCTCATCTTGTGCTCCTCACGCCTTTGTTGTCCTGGCTTCGGCCACATGACCTGCTGTGATCGGGCTCTCATCCCCTCCTTGCCAGGCCTCTGCTCGTTCTGGGAACCTCAGTTAGAAACCCTTTCCCTCAGCACCAAGGGCTCGCCTTTTGATTTGAGCTAAAATCTCATTCCTCTAGGGCAGTCTTCTCAGATGCCCCCTCTCCTGCCCCAACCACAGCCTCAGCTCTCTGGGATGCTCAGACAGTAAAGAATCTGCCTGCAATGCAGGAGACTCAGGTTCGATCCTTGGGTAGGGAAGATCCCCTGGAGAAGGAAATGGCAACCCACTCCAGTATTCTTGCCTGGAGAATCCTATGGACAGAGGAGCTTGGTGAGCTATATAGTCCATGAGGTCTCAAAGAGTCGGACAAGACTGAGTGACTAACATGCTCTTCACTTTCTTGCAATCAGTCCCTGTTACTTCTGCCTTGAGCTTGTCTCAGGAGTGTGTGCGTGTGTGCTCAGTTGCTTCAGACTCTGCAACCACATGGACTGTAGCCTACTAGGCTCCTCTGTCCGTGGGATTATCCCAGCAAGAATACTGGAGTGGGTTGGGTTGCCGTTGCCTCCTTCAGGGGATCTTCCCAACCCAGGGATTGAACCCTCGTCTCTTGCAGCTCCTACATCGGCAGGCAGAGCCATGGAGCCACCTGGGAAGCCTTGCCTCAGAGGGCCTCTGGTTATTTAACATCCCTCTCCCAGGCAGGCCTGGAGACCCTGAGGGCCGGTAGATGCATCTTATACCTGCAGGGCTGACGCAAACCTGACAAAGGAACAAGGGCTGAGTGAAGGGGCGAGGAGCTGCTGAGCTCTGGGAGTTCTCAACAACGTCACTGTCATTGGAACAAGCATTTCATCTGTGGAGAAGGTTTGGAAGGACCAGGTCGACCAGTCCTCCTTCAGTGAGGTCCAGGCGCCCCCTGGTGGCCAGAGCCAATCAGACCAGGTGTCCAGAGGCTGGAGGACACAGTGGAGCAGGGCCCTGTGCCAAGTCCAGAACCCACAATATCACCCACAACAGCCTCAAGAAGCCTGGGGCCTTTCATTGACCACATTTTCTAGACGTGACTGTCACGGCCTGAAGTGACGTCACAAAGCTGGCACGTCGGGACATGCTCAGGGCTGCCTGGCATCGGACTTCAGGACACATGTCCTCCTAGCGCAAAGGAAGCCCAGCCAATCCCCATCTCACAGATAGGGAAACTGAGTCCCAGGCCAGGATAGACACTTTCTTGAGGCCCTGCAGCCTCTTAGAGGTCTAGAAATACAGTGTTGGGACTCTCCTGGTGGTCCAATGGCTAAGACCCCTTACTCCTGATGCAGGGTGCTCAGGTTTGATCCCTGACCAGGGAACTAGAACCCATAAGCTACAAATAAAAGCCCAAATGCTGCAATTAAAGATTCCATGTGTTGCAACTAAGACCTAGAGCAGCCAAAAAAAATTTTTTTAAGAAATATGGTATATTCCTACTGGGTGAGGCTCAAAGCTGTGGAAGCCCAAAGATGGTCCAGTCTCACAGAGATGGGCAGTGGAGATGGAAGTCTGTCCTACCCCAGCCCCCTAAGATGTCAGGTCCTCCCCATATATGCCCCTGCTGCTAAGAATTGCCCCTGAGTCCCCATCCATCCTTGCTGACCTCTCCCTCCTCCTAGGAACTCGCAGTTTCCTCTGTTCCCCCACTTGGCCTGTATGTCAGAGATACTGGCATATATCAGAGGTGTGTTTATGTGTGCACACTTGTGTGTGTGTGTACATCTGTGTGTGTGTGTACATGTGTACAATCTCTGTGTATACCTGAGTACATCTCTGTGTATGTGTACGTGTGTACATATGCCTCTGGCCTTGTGCACGTGTGTCTGTCCGTATGTGTGTATACATGTACCTGTGCTTGTATGTACCTGTGGTCGCCTGCCTGTACATGTGTGTGTTTGGGTGAGGTTTTCCCACCCTGGAGAAGATCCTCCTGGAGGGCACTAGTGCCAGGCAGCCCAGAGCCCTCCTCCTCAAGGCTGTCTCTGTCCAGCCAGACTTCCTGTGGTGCCTGGAAGGGGACTAGACTCCCCCATGGCATTCAAGACCTCAGTCGGGCCTGAACCTCCCTCCCCACGGTACTCCGCGTTGCCCTGCCCCCCAGATTCTGTTCTCCTCACATCCCCTGAACTTCCATGCTGCTTTCTGCCCCTCTGACTGTGTGTTCACGGCGTGCCAAGCCCCACTTTTGAAGGGTGCATTTTCTCTAACCCCCATGCTACCTTTCAAGGATAATGTCTGTCCCCATTTTGCAGTTGGAGACACGGAGGTTCAGAGAGGCAGAATGATTGTCCCAAGGCCTCAAACAGCTGAACAGGAGCCCGTGGCCAGGTTTGTGAACTCCTTAGCCTGCTGCCTCCTCTTCTTCTACTCATTTCCTCTAGACTTCAGAAAGGCCTCCAGAGAGTCATCCTGGGCTTCCTCCTTGCCCACCCTGCCACCATCCGACGGTCAGTCTATCTCTCTGTTGTCTCAGAACTGCGCATCATGGCAGTTCCTGCCTGTCTGCTTGGTGTCACAGCTCCCCCAGGTTGCACTTACCCTCCGCTCAAACTCCTCCCCCTGCTGCACCTCCCGGGGGTAGCCGTCGATCAGGAAGCCTTTGGAAGTATCTACCTTGGCTACCATGGCGTCTCGGAGCATGTCCAGCACTGTCTCCTGGGGGCGCAGCAAAAGAAGGGGAGTCATGAGCCCCTCTTCTCCAGGCCCCGCTCGAGCCTCTGCACACGCTGCCCCACAGTCAGAAATGCTCTCTGCCCTAACGCATATTCTCCAAACAAGCCACCCTCTCCAGAAAGCCTTCTCTGAATTGCGAAGACTTAATTGATTGATCGGGCCATTCATTCATTCTTCCATTCATTTCTTCATTCACTCAATAATATGACTGGGCCCCTCCTTCCAGCCTCCTGTCTGAGCCCTGAGGACACAGGTCTGAACAAAACAGACCTTCCCTGTCCTCAGCACACTCTCAGTCTGCTGAGGGGACAGACCATCACACAGTTCGTTTATACTTTCCAAGAATGACATGGGCTATATACTCGCAGTGCAGCGGGGGCGACTGGAATCTAAAGTGGGGGGCGGGTCTTGGCCCAAATCTGAGGGAGTCAGCAAGGTCTGAAAGCTGAGGAAGAAGGAACATTCCAGGCAGGAAGGAGTGTGATGAATGTGAGGGGATAGAAAGGCCAGGGTGCAGGGAGGGTGGAGAGTTGGGGCTGGG
>SJXQ01002471.1:368441-380471 GCA_006408695.1 Aepyceros melampus
TCGTTCATGCGGATTGTGCACTCGGCCCGCTCGATCTCAGGACCCAGCTTGGTGCCCAGCAGGTGGCTGGAGCTGGTGACAATCACACACTGGCCGCACCTGGAGGGCAGCGTCTGGAGGGTTAAGGAAAGCCAACACTGTTACGACCGCTCCACACACCCAGGCCTCCAGGAGGCAGGGATTATGATGCTCACTTTAAAGACAGGGAAATTGAGCCGTATGCATTCACCATTCAACAGATATTTACAGCAAGCTTGCTAATGGCCAAGTACAAGAGACAGAGCAGTAAACAAGAGACCCCACTCCTGCCTTTAAGAAATTCACAGTTGGGGAGACAGATGGTGAACAAGTCAATGATAAAATAATGCCAGGTGGTAAGTTATACATACTGGGAAGGAAATAAAATAGGGGCAGAGGATCAAGACTGGCAGGAGTGAGGGCTGTGCCTGAAAAGTCATCTGAGGGGGCCTCTCTCAGGTAACACCTGAAGGATGAAAAGAAACCATGTAGGACAGCCGTGCTGGGATGTCCCCAAGGTCACAGAGCAGAGGAGCGCAGGGCCAGGATCTGAACCCAGGTCTACATGGCCATAGAGCCCAGCTTCACCCTCAGGCCGGCTCTTCAAAGAAGACATCCTTCTCAATGTATCCATGATATTTCCACATCACCCACAAATAGGCCATCAACTTGTCAGTAGGAAATGGTGTGGAAGCTGCTTTGAGCCTCTGTTTTCCCATTGGTGAAATAAACAGATTGGAACCACAAGCTATCTGAAGCCTATTTTCTGCCCATGGATTTCCTGTGCATCCTTCAAGACTAAGTTCAGGTGCCACCTCCTCGAGGCAGCCTTCCTCGAGGCCTTACTCCAAGATCCCGCAACATGTCTCATGTTTAATACCTCAGCTGATGGCTTTGCCAGCTTTCCTGAGCTCTACCATCCTGGCCTCCCCTATCAGGCTGGAAACAGCTGCTGGCCAAGCTCTGTCTCATTTTCTTCCACATCACCCACCCTCAAGCAGGTCACTTTCTCCCAGGGATTCTACCATTTTAATTTCTCTTTCAAGGATCCTTAGGGCGGAGAAAGTCTCAGTTAGGTGTTAATCTGTCTCTTGTGTCGTGTGTACGTGCTCAGTCGCTCAGCTGTGTCTAGCTCTTTGATACCCTGTGGACTGCAGCCCACTAGGCTCCTCTGTTCACAGAATTCTCCAGGCAAGAATACTAGAGCAGGTTGCCATGCCCTCCCCCATGGGAATCTTCCCAATCCAAGGATTGAACCCGGGTCTCCTGCACTGCAGATTTTTTTTACCACTGAGCAATTGGGGAAGCCCTAATCCATCTCTTGTGCTTAGTCATTCAGTCACGTCTGACTCTTTTCAACCCCATGAACTGTAGCCCACCAGGCTCCTCTGTCCATGGGGATTCTCCAGGCAAGAATACTGGAGTGAGTTACCACCCCATCCTCCAGGGAATTTTCCCAACCCAGGGATCAAACCCAGGCCTCCCACATTGCAGGCAGATTCTTTACTGTCTGAGCCACCAGGGAAGCCCAAGAATACTGGAGTGTGTAACCTATCCCTTCTCCAGGGGATCTTCCTGATCCAAGAATGGAACTGGGGTCTCCTGCATTGCAGGTGGATTCTTACCAGCTGAGCTACCAGGGAAGCCTCTGTCTCTAAACACGTGCTAATGGGCCTTTTTCCAGTGAGGATGAGCTCATGGTCCCAGGCTCTATATGCAAAGACCTCTAGAGATTTAGGAGGGTTAGTGAGGGAAGAGAGAGAGGTAGGCAGGGGCTAGGGAAGGTGGCATCCATGTTGGAGGCCAATAATTTTCTCCCTGACCGCAAGGAAAACCCTGGGGCTCAGAGGACTACAAGGTGAGCTCCGGAAATACAACCTGAGTTTCATGGCTATCCGAGACAAACAGAAGCCCCAGGAAAGACGGGGCCTCTCCACGTAGCTGTATCTCAGCAGATGTTGGGGCAATACCTGGGCTCCTCCTCTCCCTTGCTGTGTTGCCTTGGGCAAGTAACTTTGCCTCTCTGGCCTCAATTTTCCCATCTCGTCAAGGGAGATAATGCTAAACTCACAGCGCTGGTATGAGGATTACTGCTGATCACAGTGCCCAGCACACAGCGGGCAACTGACCACTGGCAGCCATTCTTATTATTGCTTTTGTGTTGTCAAGTACCCTAGAGTCCTACTCCCAAATCCTATGTAGACTCCCCTGCAGAGACCAAGATGTGAAAACCAGACAGACCTTTCCAAATTTCAGGAGATTATAGGCTATTAGCACTGAGGGTGGAACCTTGGAGAAAACTGAGGTCCAGAGGACAGGCTGCTTGTCAGAGGTCACATCGCAAACAAGGGGCTGAAGGCACCAGGCTCCTGGGGTCCAGCCTTTTCTTTAGGAGGGATGGAGGAAGTAGAGAGAAGATGAGGACGAGAAGGTAGGAGCAGTGATGGCGGGCAATGGGGAAGGGCAGTCTCCAGGCAGCTCCCAGGGAATTCCCCAGAGCGGCTGCCCTACCTTGTTGCCAAGAATAGGGATGTATCCGTCAGTGATGCTCCACTTCCTGAGGTTGACAGGCCGGCGTGTCCGGCCCCGCAGGGAGCCGTAATGAAAGACCTCATTGGCACTGTTGGAGCTGTAGAGGATGAGGATGGTGATGAGGGCAAAGAGGATCACGAACACTGCTGACCGCTGCTCCTGGAGAGGGGAGAGGCCAGTGAGGGCCCAGCCGTCCAGCACAGTCCTCACCAGCTACCACGCCTGCTAATTCCTGTTCTTTATTCCACCAGTTCAGGTACCACCTCCCCCAGGAAGGCCTCCTCCAACTCCCTGAGCACTGCTTATCACAGGCACCACCTCCCCCAGGAAGGCCTCCTCCAGCTCCCTGAGCACCGCCTATCACAGGACCAATCCCACTGCATTCAGATCCCGCTGGATGAAACCGTAACTTCTGAAGGCTGGGACTGAGTCAGCCTTGATCCCCACCATATGTCAGTTCCCAGGGTGGAGGCCAGAGCACAGAAGGGTAGCTGCATCAGATTGGATATGGGGGTTCAAGGATCCCTCCAGCTGCAGCGGAAAAGATGCTTGGAGACAGGTGGGACTTTCAAACGAGAGGGTCCCGGTCTTCCCCAAACAGTCTCCATAAATGTTCATCATTCACTTAAACCTGAAGGGAAAGGTTGTGGTCAGGAATCAGGCTGCATGGGTAGCCGGTACACCCACTTGTGGCAGAAGGCAGAAAAGTGGCCTCTGAAGCGTCCACTGGGACTTATTGGCCCTGGGTCTGCAAGGCTAGGAGAGGCCCTGGCGTCCTGACTCTGTGCTAAGCCCCCAGGCGGTTATTGAAGTATCGCTTCTCAGTACCAGGTTTCACTCTTTTTTGCCTGCTCTGTGAAAATGGATCTGGGCCCCTTACAAGCTTTTCCTTGCTAGCAAACTTTGTTAGTAGAGGGCGCTAGAGATAGATTTCAGGAGGAAGGAAGTCTGCTGCCAGGTTCTGGGGGCTTTAAGCCTGGTTCTGGGCACTTGCTCCTCCAGGGCACATGGCTTCTCGCAGGGGTCAGCAGCTTCCTCCAGCATCCACCCTCTGGCAGTTTTGAAGCAGAGTGCCCCTGACTCCTACTGTGAGCACAGCTTCTCCAGAGCTGAGCTCATGTGGCACACTCAACCACCAGCAACACCCACAGAAATTAAGCTTCACCTTCCCGGAACAGTTCTGCATGATGCTTGAAGTGCCTCTTGGGAGTTACCTCCTGTGACCAGCCTTCCCTGTAGCCTAGCAGGTGGATTTATGACAACTTCCATGGCACAGCATCACCGTGAGCTCTCTGCCACCCACTGGGCCACAGCTCTTGCCCTCTCCAGGCCAGTAAGGCCTGAGTCTCAGCTCTGACTGTGGGGGCAGCTCCTCTTTTTTTTGGCCACATCACAAGGCTTGCAGGCTCTTAGTTCCTTGATCAGGGATCAAACCCTGTCCCCAACAGTAAAAGTACCAATTCCTAACCCCTGGACCATTAGAAAATTCCTGGTGACTGCTCCTTACACCTGCTATTCCTGTATTTTGTAGAGTTCGATCCTTTGTTACTCCAATGCCCAATTATAGTTAATAATTCTTTACATTAAATTTGTTCTGTTCAAATTAGTGTGGTTTCTCTTTCCGGATTGGACCCAGACACACCCACATCACCCCAATCCCAACCCCCAGGATCTGCTAAAGCTGCAGCTCAGTGGATGTACAGTCTCCATACAGGGGTGTGTACAGGGCCAGGCACACCATAGGCGCTCAGGAAACCATAAATGAATGGATGATGGAGAACCCTTGGAGTGATACTCACAACATTATGTCATTTTTGACTCTGACTGCTGTCCCCTCTCCCAGACTCCCATTCACCTTCTCTCCCCACCCCCACCCCCTGCACAGAACTCCACAGTCACCTTCTCAGCTAATCCTTGACCACAGATGGACCAGTCAGGCCTAGGAGGACAGAAGTGGACCTGGGCCCAGAGAGAGGCAGGAACTTGCCCAGCCCACACAGGTCAGTGGCTACAGCAAGGCTTGCACCAGGGTCTCCCACGCATCAGGAGCTTTTCAGCAGGGAAGAGAGACTGGGTGTGAGGCAGGTCCGAAGGCGACCATTTCACGAAGGGAAATAAGAAGCTGAGATGGGGACAAGAAATAAAGAGATGGGGATAAGTAACAAAAGGTAACTTACTTTGTTGCTCTTCATCTCTCTCCGGCGTCTGCTGAGGGGCAGGGGCCAGTGTCCTGCAGGTGGCCCAGGTAGGGGTGTGTGGTCACACCTGCAAGCCACAGAAAGGATTACGGTCCAGCTGGTCCTAAGCGACACCCTACCCACTCCCACCAGCTCTCCTATCCACCCATGATGCCAAGGCTCAGGGCTGTACCCATTTTCCAGATGGAGACACTGAGGCCAAGAATAGGCAGGAACTGGTCAGAAGTTATACAGCTAGGTGGTGGCAGAGCCCTGCCTCTCTCCTTGCTGTTCTCTCTCCCACTCTGGGCCAAAGGCAGCTTGCAGGACAAAGGCTGGCTTCCCTGCTGGGGTGAGGGGGGTGCTGCTCCTCACCTAGCAGGGCCCATTCATACCTTGCCTATGGTCCCGAAGCTGGGAATAAAGCAACATTCTTTGTAGGTCCTCAAACTCCTCAACACTCACCCTTCCAGGTCTTGCATAAACTGGCCCCTCCAACTGGCACACTCTGCACAACCCTGTTCATGCCCACTCATCCTCCCACCTGGGGTGGGCCAGGAATGTCCCCTGCAGGCCACCTTCCAGCTGAGAGCTCTGATGGCACAGCTGGCCCGGGGCCTCACTCCCATTCTCTGCTGTGCCTCCAGGGCCCTGGAGATGTGCAGGAGGTCCACTAAGTGATTCCATTCTTAACTTGTTTTCCCTTGGTTTTGACTTTGTTCATTATTACATAAGATCTTGGGGGTTAAGGATTCAGATTCATCTATCCAATGGCCATAGTCACAGCTCCAGCCTGGTGAGGGGGAAGAGGGTCTCAGGGAACCATACACACTCTGCTCCTCACTCTCCAACAGACGCCCCCTACCCCGCCCCCATCTTCGCAGGACGCAGCTTCTCTGCAGTTTTCAATTTCCCCACCTTTCAAAAGGGAGTCAGTACTTGTGTCCAGCCACTTCCAGCAGATTAGGCCAGAAGACACGGAAAGTGAGTGCGCAAAGAAAGAAACTGGGGCCCAGGGGCTCCCCAGCTCGGTCGAAGCTTCCCTCCAGGGGCCTCCCAGCTCCCGCCACTATCTCCGCCCCCTGACCTAGCAGCTGTTTACACCGCTACCAGGCATAGCCAGGCCAAAGGAGGTGTCCTCACTCAGCTCCTGACTGGTTGGGTCCTAACTCCGCCCACCACCCAACCCCGCCTTCTCTCCGCAGGCGCCCCCTCCTCCCAAGCCGTGTTTCAGGTTTCGCCGCAGCCGGCCTTCAAAGCCACCAGTGGGGACTCTCATGGGGACTCTCACCGGGTCCAGTCCCGCCGGATGCACAGATCAGGAGACTGAGGTTCAACGGAAGGGAAGAGCGGCTTGTTGTTAGACTCACAAACCACTAATGCAAAAGTTATCCAGGATCCCTGGTAGCCCCCATCCGCCCTGAGGCCTCTAGCATTCCAGCTGCTTCTCTGAGCTGAGCCTCCCCTCTCACTATGCTTTCCTTCGGATGCCCCAAGCTCCAGGTACCCTAGAACACTCCTGTTCCCAGGCCCGCCCCCCGACTTTCCCACCTTTGCCTGAGCAGTGCCCTTAGCCAGGACCACCGTCCCCTTGGTCAGCCCCCGTCACAGTCCTGCTCTGAGAAGGCCATGGTCAGTACAGCATCTCAGGTTCAACTGCAAATCCGGGTTCCTCCACTTACTGGCTGAGGGGCCTCGGGCAAGCCATGTGACCTCTCTGAGCCTCAGTTTCCTCATCTGTGAAATGGAATGATAAGAGTAGGTAACTCACAAGATTGTTAGAAGGATTCAAGCAGATGTGGCAAGGGAAGCACAGGGATTTGAAAGTGCTTGGTCGGGGCCAGCAGCTGTTAGTTTTGTGGTTATTCATTGTCCAAGGCCTGCCTCTTCAGGAGCTTGCCAAACAATTCTCCCCCAGGCCGCCTCTGATGCCTGGCCCAGCAACTTCCTTCTAATATCAATAAATGCTGAGTCCTTGCTAAGCACCACCCACTCACTGAATCTTCCTGGCAATTGTACACAGTAGGGGCTCTCATCCCCATTTCACAGATGAGGAGACTGAGGTTCATGGAGGCAAAGTGCCTTGCAGAGCTGTTCAGAATTTGCTGGGAAGTCTTATTTCCAGGCTTGTTTCCAGGCAGCAACCTGGGGCTGAGCCTAACGGGAGTCTCTCTCAAGGATCCCCCAGGACTGGTACTGACCAGAGGCCACCGGGCGCGTTCCCAGCACCTGATTCAGCAGGGATAGCAGGCCTGCCGGGGAGCCACTTCCTCAGCCAGGGGGGTGGCTGTCCACAGCTCTAAGCCAGGAGCGTGGACTCAGCCCTGAGGAGGCCCGGTCAGAAGGCGGAAACCGTGGGCTGGGGCTGGGGGCCACACCCTGCCCTCTGTTTGGGGGTTTCGCCTTGCCCAGCTCGAGGATTCCTCCACACGGTCGGGACGCCCCCACGAGTCGCGTGGGAGGAGAGCTCCGGGGAGAAGGGGGAGGGGGCTCCTAATTCCAAATAGGGGACGCCGAAATGGTGGGTTTATCTGGTAGGGGGCAACGAGTTCTCTGCATCCCGCTTGCGCTGACCCCCCCACCCCACGAACTCCAGCACTCCGGCGGGTAAGGAGCTCTAGCCTCAGCTGGGAAGAAGGGAGGCAGGCAGGACGGCGGCAGGGTCCCCGAGCTCGAATGGGGTGTCAGCGGCGGGAGGCCCCGCGAACCCTGCGACAGCCCTTGGGCGCGAGGACCGGGATCTTCAGGCGCGATTGCCAAGAGAGAGTGGGTCTAGGGGAGCCCCCCGGTGGCCTCCCGCCGCTGACACCCCATTCGAGCTCGGGGACCCTGCCGCCGTCCTGCCTGCCTCCCTTCTTCCCAGCTGAGGCTAGAGCTCCTTACCCGCCGGAGTGCTGGAGTTCGTGGGGTGGGGGGGTCAGCGCAAGCGGGATGCAGAGAACTCGTTGCCCCCTACCAGATAAACCCACCATTTCGGCGTCCCCTATTTGGAATTAGGAGCCCCCTCCCCCTTCTCCCCGGAGCTCTCCTCCCACGCGACTCGTGGGGGCGTCCCGACCGTGTAGGAGGAATCCTCGAGCTGGGCAAGGCGAAACCCCCAAACAGAGGGCAGGGTGTGGCCCCCAGCCCCAGCCCACGGTTTCCGCCTTCTGACCGGGCCTCCTCAGGGCTGAGTCCACGCTCCTGGCTTAGAGCTGTGGACAGCCACCCCCCTGGCTGAGGAAGTGGCTCCCCGGCAGGCCTGCTATCCCTGCTGAACCTAGCGCCGCCGCTCCCCGGTCTCTGGCCCAGGCCTGGGAGGCGGGCGGAGCCTCGAGGGGCCCCGGGTGGCTCCGCCCCGGGGCGGTGCAGACGGGGATGGGTGAGGGGCAGGCGACCCCCCCCGCACGGGGCACCCAGGCGCCTTGCTCACGCCTCTAGGCAGCCTGTAGTGACAAGGACAGTAACAGCCTTCCGAAGAACCTCTTCTGTGGGTCAGATTCACACCCACTTCACTTTACTGTCCCCACGGCCGGGATGGGGCAACTGAGTCACAGAGCACCCTGCCCTTGGAATCAATTTGAGTTTCTCCCTGGGCATCCCTACCTCGGGCCTCCAGAGCCCTGCGCCCAGTAATCACCCTGGGTGAACGCAGGGGTCCACTGTGCAAGTTCAGCTCTGCCAGCTGCTAGCTGTGTGGCCTTGGCACTCGACTTGCCGCTTCCCCTGCTTTCGAAAAATGGGGCGAACAACCTCCGGCGGTGTTGTAAGGATTCAAAAACGTTACATTACTTCTTGTAATTATCATGGTATTCATTACATCATTTTCTGTGATAGTGAAAAATAAGAAGGCTGGACGCCTGGTTAAATGAACAAAGGCACAGCCCTGCTAAATGAATGATTCAGATCAATATCCACCGACAGGAAGAGATGTCCAGGATGTTCACGGGAATATGTCATAAGTGAAGAAAGCAAGTGTTAAAAATGCATCGCTATACTACTTTGGAAAACGAAGTTGGAAAATTTTGCATCCTGCTCCTAGATACATTGGAGAAGGAAATGGCAACCCACTCCATTCTTCTTGCCTGGAGAATCCCATGGACAGAGGAACCTGACGGACTACAGTCCATGGAGTTGCAAGAGTTGGACACGACTGAGCGACTGAACCACCACCACTTAGATATATACCCTGGAAAAAGTCTTGCAAATGCAGGTAATGAAGTTCAGAGCAGCAATGCTTGAAACCAAACTGGAAATAATTCATATAGCTATCAAGGAGGATGGAATCTTTTTACATTATGTACATTCACATGGTGAAATACTGTATAGCAGGGGGAAGTGACATGGATGGATCTTACAGACAGGAGGAGTGAAAAAGCCAAGTTCTGGAAGACAAATGGAACTACGCAATATACTGTTTAAGCGCACAGCAGGCAGTAGGCCGCCTCTCATAGGACAGGCGATAGCTTTGCCTATCAGAGTGATTAAAGTTTTAAAAGCAAAACTCAAGAACACAGCAGTCTTGTGTGTTGGGAGATGGGTGTGGGAGAAGGGAAAAAAGGCAGGGGTGTGCAAGTTATAGTATCAAAAGTCTGGTCTTTAAGTGGGATATGAATTCATTATATTGTTTTATTATTCACAAGTATAACTCATGCCATCATTCAGGTGTATTTTAAAAGGTGATAAAAAAAGAATATAAATGAAAATAAAAGTTTTTGTCTATCACAGTGATTGAAGGGTCAATAGTGGTTATTTTTGGAATGATAAGATTATGGGCTGCTGTCTTCTTTTGGCTTCACTGTATTTTCAAAATTTTTTAAGATAACGGTCACATAGTGTTTTTTATATTTTATTTTTAATATAAAAAATGAACTGCATATATAGTATAATTCCTTTTTTTATCCAACTATCTATGCACGTGGGTTTGTAAGCACACACAAACTGCTTTGGGAAGAATCCATGAAGGGACTACAGGCAGTAGTTTCCCCTGGAGAGTGGATGTGGGGAGAGTGGACTGGGTGCTATTTTCACCTTTTGCTTTATAAACTTCCAAGTGGTATGCATTGGACTAATTTAGGACATTAATACCACTTTTAACTTGTTTTTAATTAAAACAAGTTAGTGGGCCCCCAAGGTCCAGCCTCCAGGCTGTAGAGACACTGCCCTCCAGGCACTGGGGGCAGTACAAACGGCTCCGGGCACAGGCAGGGCTTCCTGCCCCTCTGGTGTCCTGCTCCATCCGCTTCCTGAGCCTCGGCCCCACCCTCACCCCAGCCCTCCTCGGTGCCTGACCTGCCCTGCTGGCCAGAAAACCACGGAGCAGGGCAGTGCGACCGATGACCAGGACTGCTGGGAGCTCACAGAAGGGAATCTCTTGCTTGAGGTCACGGGCAGGTTAGAGGCCGGGGTGGAGACATCTGGTCCCCAGCCCTTCTCCCAGCCCCGGCCAGTGACCCGGACTCTGGAAATAAAAGGGTGCTGCAGACCAGCTGCAGGACCAAATCTGGGGCTGGAGCTCCCCCGTCAGGCCTGCTGTGTCCCTGGGGCCAAGCTTACTCCAAGAGGCTCTGCTCTAGGGCTAGCTTCCCTTTCCGACCCCCCAAGAAAAGTAACAATCACTTCAATAATAACAAGAAGGACACGGAAGCCTACACAGTTCCCTGTGGGTCAGGGGTTTTTCCTGTGCTATTAATAACAAGGACTATGAGAACATACCTCGCTGAATCCTTAGCACAGTCTGTAATGTGGACACTGCTGTTACTCCTGCTTCCCAGAGGGAGAGAGTGAGGCTCCGAGAGTACACAGGTGTTCCAGCTGGGATTGCCCCAGGCCTGTACGCTAAATAGTCACAAGACTTTCTGCCCACAAGGGCTTCCCCAGTGGCTCAGCTATAAAGAATTCGCTGGCAACACAAGAGATGGAGGTTTGATCCCTGGGTCAGGAAGATCCCTTGGAGAAGAAAATAGCAACCCACTGCAGTATTCTTGCCTGGGAAATCCCACAGACAGAGGAGACTGACGGACTGCAGTCCATGGGTTGCAAAGAGTTGAACACAACTGAGTGACTGAGCATTTCTGCCGCCAAAGCCCCAAGCCTCCTCCACACACGTGCCAGGATCTTCATGTCTGAGAAGCTGTGGCCAGTCCTGGTGCTACTCCCCGACCCTGCCCACAGCTGGGCAGCCCGTGCCCTCTGGAATCGTCCCTCTGCCCCTACCACAGTCTGATGGCAGTAGCCTCTGCTTCAGCCCTTCCTGCCCAGGGTGGGGGTCCTGGTTGCGCGTCACCATCAGGCCCTTCTCACCCCTTAGCAATCTTTGCACTGTTAAGATTCTTTTCCCCACCAGGGATACTGGAAAAAGCCTTCACAGGCCTCCGGGCAGTGGGTCTGGAACTAAGAAGTCCCTGGTCATTTGCAGACAGAGGCTGGAGCCATCAGACTGGCCCAGGTGACACTGGACCTGGGTGCCCACCAGTACCTAGAAAAACGCAGGCTCCTTTCCTCACCAGGGCTAAATGTGTGCGTTCCTGCCTGGCCCCAAGTTCCTTCTGAGAAGAGGCTACGTGAGATACCTCCTGGCTACGAGACTCGCCCAGCTTCCCTTGGTTTCTAGGAGGAAGCAGTGAGTCTCCAACAGGCCCACCAAGGAGACAGAAGAGCCTGGGTGTGACTTGAAAACAGGGGCTGAGAGTGGCTGCCCATCAAGGTGACCCCTACCACATCCCTCAGACTCCCACTCTTCCGACTCACCTCCGGGAAGCTGTAGGAACTGCAGTGGCAGAGAAGGGGGTCCAGAGAACGTCAGCAGGCCCCAATCCAATCTCCAGTCATCTTCGTCTGCCTGGAGGAAATGTCCGGTGGATTGCGGCTGCCAGGTTGCCACTCCAGAAAGACATTTGGGTTAACAAAGCAATAAACCTCCAACCCACCCAAGGGCAGGGCCAAGACAGAGGGGCCTCTGTACACCGACACCGGACACCAAGGGTTGGGCCTGCGTTTCCCGAGTAATGGAACAGGATGGGGAGGCAACCTCCTGGGATGGGCTGGAGTTGTAATCTGATCAAACCCAGCAGGCCCTGGGCCTGGGAGACGGAGGGTGATGCTATGAGCAGACACGGCTGATGGCGGTGGAAAGTCTTCCTGCCCATCCCTCATCACCAGGGCGGGCAGGGCTGGGTGAACAAAGGAGACCCCACTGAAAGTGATGGCACCCCACTTCATGGGTGCCATCTCTCTCCCATGAGTTGTATGACTACTCCCTGCGCCTACCCCTGTGCCTTTTACAGGTGAGGAAACTGAGGCCAGGAGGGAGGCACTATCTTAC
>SJXQ01002471.1:380802-392709 GCA_006408695.1 Aepyceros melampus
GTCATGTTGCCCCTTACCTCTGCCCAACACCAGCTTAGAAACACTCGCCACTGCCAGGCCAGCAGTTGTGGCTTGGCCACCAGCCTGCTGCCTCCCACAGCGTGGCTCCTTGCCTCATCTCAGGTCTCTCCTCCCATGCCTGCAGAGACTTTTGGGGCCACCAGAAACTGCATAAGGGGAGGCAGGGCACAAAAGGCCTGTGGGCCAAATGCCAGGTCTCTAGACTCTCCTGACAAGGTTGGGCGTGGGAGGGGAACGTTCCAACTACACGTGATCGGTAGGTCCAGTGCCAAATGAAAAGGTGTAGCCTCTTGTTAATTTTTTTAAAAAAAAGTGTCAAGTGGAAACTGCAGAACATTAAGCTAAGCCTGAGGCCCGAGGTAACTGCACAGGTCACCCATCAATCAACTGGCTGAGCCCTGGAGCTGCAAGCTAGAACCCAACAGCTCCATCCCAGCTGAGACCTTGGGGTCCTGGCCCACCATTAGTCTCCTGGTCTCCAGAAATGGGGAAAAGGGAGGAAGTTAGGAAGAAGGGAGGGGGAGTGAAGCCCTCTTTCCAACCATCGGGTGCAGGGGGCCCAGACACTTAGCTGCAGCTCTCAGACCTGGGATTGCATCCTGGCTCCACCTGGTGGCTTCATGTCATCTGTGCACTGGGTTAACTCTTAACCCCTCACCAGGGTGGCTGCACACCGTCCATCCCCTGTTCCATGATGGTCTGCTTTTCCATTTTACCGGTGACCGAACTGCTACTCAGAGAAGGAAACACCCTGGCCTGCCCCCACTTTCCTTTCTGGTAGTGTAACGAACTCCAGAGTTAACTGGGAATTGAACTGGCCAGGCCCTTGGAATCTGACCCTGAACCAGGAAGGGAATGTGATGTGGGGAAATTTCCTCCCATCCTGACTCCTCTCCCAGTGCAGGGTGGAAATCCCATGGAAGCCTCTGATCTGAGGCATTTCCCGGGCTATGTGCTGCCACACACCCTGAGCTGGTGGGGAAGAAGATAGGCTCTCGAGGAGAAACAGGCAGGCAGATTAGACGGCCAGAAGGCCAGCTGGCTGGAGGTCTCCCCTCAAGGCAATAGGTCATGGGATTGTGGTGAGCAGAGAAGCTCCAGTCCCCACCCTCAGACACATGACAGTAGCCAGGACAAGCTTCCAGAAAACACATTTACCCGTAAACTCCAGAGGTGGCCCTGGCAGTCACAGTTCAAAGGCCCCCCCGTCACCCAATGAACCCCAAGCTCTAGGCTGCCCCGCTGAGGGCAACCAGCCTGGGAAGTGTGGCACCAAAGACAGGTGGAGAGGGAGTGCAGAGAGGAAGGACCAGGGCTGGTGCTCAGTTGAAATTCATAGTGTTGGTGACTGGGGGCCACCAGCCCCCAGGGCAAAGGCCACTGGACAGACTCGAGGTGGGAAGAACTTGAAAACGAAGACTCAGATTACTCAGGGAGCAGGGGTGGGGAGGAGGCTGCAAAGGTCACCAGAGGCCTCCTCCTCTCTCCCCAAGTCTAGAAGCCCGAGATGGCTCCAAGTGTCCCCACGGGTATGGCTGGAAGGGAACTCAGGTCCACTCGGCACGTGGCAGGAGGCAGGATCCATAAATTAAGTGTTTTTGGCAGAGTGTGGCTGCAACAGAGGCCTGGTGATGGCGCTGTGGCGATGGGGCCATTGCATCCTCCAGGATGGGTGAGCAAAGACGATGGGCCTCTTCTTGGCCCAGCGAGAGAACACGGCCTTCTCGGTGATGAAGCGGTGGGCGCTGCGGGGTGCCCGCTCATGCGCCAGGTACATTTGACACTCGTCCAGCCGGCCCTTCTCGAAGTAGTGATAAGGCACGGAGGGGTGATGCTCCTCCCTACAGGTGGGGAAGAGGGACAGGTGTGAGGCACCCCAACTGGCTCGCCTCCCACCAGACCCTGCCACCTGCCAGGACCAGCCCTCACCCAGCCCTACAGACCACAGAGTCCCACAGGCCTGGTCCCAAGGGAGGCCAAGACAGATAAAGGAGGAACAGGGCAGCCCCCAAGGATTCTAAAACGGAGGGTTCAAGCCCTGGCTGTACCACTTGCGAGCTGGGTGACTCTCGGACAAGACAAACACCCTGAGCCTCAATAACCCATCTGTAAAATGGGGATGGTGACATTTACCTTCTTGACTGAAAGTGAAAGTGAACTGGCTCAGTTGTGTCTGACCTTTGTGACCCCATGGACTGTAGCCTACCAGGCTCCTCCATCCATGGAATTTTCCAGGCAAGAGTACTGGAGTGGGTTGCCATTTCCCTCTCCAGGGGATCTTCCCAACCCAGTGATCAAACCTGGATCATCCCACGTTGCAGGCAGATGCTTTACTGTCTGAGCCACCAGGGAAGCTAAAATCACAGGTCAAAAAATGCAAAGTGCCTGGTGCTGGGCTCATGGTTGAGGGACCCCCTGGTTCCCCACAGCATGTAACTGCCAGGCCTGCACACCCACCTACTCACAGGCAGTCTAGCCAGGCGTCCTGGTAGAGAGCGGCTACTTTCATCTTGCCCACGTGCTCAGCAAAGAAGTTCCCCCAAAAAACAGAGGGTGAAAACGTGGGGGCCCTTCAGTTCAGTGATGGGAGCTATGACAGTGTTGAACTAGAACAACATCACAGGTCAAAGCTTGGGCGCAACAGCTGATCACGGACACGCACAGCAGCCCTGAGGCTGGGGTGAGGACTTCGGTAGATCATTCTCTCGCTAAACCTTTCCACAAGCTTCTGAGGACAGTGTGGTCATTTGCTCTCTTTGACCTGACAAAATGGTTGCCCTGGGAGGTGGCGGCCAGGCCCAAGGCCACTTGGGCAGAGCAGAGGTTGGGACCCAGCCTGTTTAACAGGTTGGGCTCCTTCCCACCGGGTACCAGGCCCAAGGGCTGTCTGTGCCTTGGCTACTCATGCAGAAGCCCACACACCCTCAGCGTAGGGCCCGAACATGGGGTCCCCCCACTGTTGCCTGGCTCCTGGCTGGCCGGACCTGCAGTAGCTGTCGCTGACCATCCCGTAGACCACGATCTCCTCACACAGCTCCAGGGCGAAATCATAGTGAACCAGCCGGTGCTGAGGAAGGACCCGGACTGCCTCCTGGCCGGGGGAGGGACACACAGTCAGTTGGCCACGTTCCTCCGGCTCAACTTGGAAGGAAGGTGGCCCCAGCCTCAGCTGGCACACCGCACAGCACTGGTTCCCCTCCCAGTCAAGGGCTTCTCACTTCGACCCCCACAGAGAGGCTCTGGGGGACACTGGGGAGCCGGAAGATCCAGCCCAAGGCCAGCAGTGGGCAAGAGGTAGGCGTGGGTGCCAACCCAGGTCTGTTCATCTTCTACCCATCCACACAGGACTTGAGCAAACCACGCCCCCACCAATGATGATCCATCAGCCCTGGTCACACCCTCTCCACATCTCAGGGACCACGCTTGCAGAGACAGCAGAAAGCAGCAGAAACACAGCCACTGAAAGCAGGGAAGAGGGTTGTCTAGAGTCAAGCAGTCTTCAACTTGAACCCTGAATCTGCTCCGGGGCATCCGATTTGCTTATGAACCTCTCTGAGCCTCAGTGACCCATGGGTGACATAAGGATAACTATAGGTGGTGATGGAAAGGGAACACTGTCAGCTCAGCTCTTCCCTCAAGGCCCAACCCCCAACTCAGAGCCTGGGACTGTGGAGCTGGACCTGGCCTCGCCTCTCTCAAAAGCACCAGTACTGATTACTTTCCCAGCCGATGGCCATTCATCTGGGGCTCTACTGAAGGGCTGTGGGGTGGTTCAGCCATTCAAAACTAACACCTCCCAAGCCCTGAGCTGGCCATGAAGCGGCCCCACCCAGCGCTAACATTCTCAAGGAAGGGGGCAGCTGGAAGAGATCTGCTGGGAAGACAAGGAAACAAAAGAATGGGATGAAGGATGTCAGGTAGGAGGTGCTCCTTCAGATGGGGCCAAGGAGAAACTCCATCCGTGTTGAACGCAAGGGAGGATCTGGGGGCAGGAATGGCATGTGCAAAGGCCTGCAGGTGAGAGCAGTGTGGATGTCCAGCCAGTGAGGCTGGAGCAGGGTAAGCGAAGATGATGAGGCCACAGAAGCAAGCAGCGGCAGACCACGCAAGGGCATGAAGGCCTGGGAAGGGGAGGAGGTGGGAGTCTGGACTTTATTTTCCATGTGATGCAAAGCTGCTGAAGGGTGAGGCCAGGAGACTGGTGGGATGAACTCACTGGGGCACTTAGAGATCAGACTGCAGGGGCTGCTGCAAGTGCAGGGGAGTGTGGGGACTTCGCTATGGTCCAGTGGCTAAGACTCTGTGCTCTCAGTGCAGAGGGCCCAGGTTCGATCCCTGGTCAGGAAACTAGATCCCACATTCTGCAGCTAAGAGCTTGCATGCCACAACTAAGATCCCGTGTGCTGCAACTAAGACCAGGCACAGTCAAATAAATAAAAAAATAAAAATATTACAAAAAAAACAGAGAAGGATGGTGGCTCAGGTCAGGGAGGTACCCGTGGGCAAGGAAGGAGATTCGAGAGCCCATCCTGTGTGGCAGGTGATGAAACAAGGGGAGTCGAGGGCAAAGTCAAGTGTTTGACTTAAAAACCAGAGGCTGGTGGGTGTATTTTCTGAACTGGGGAGGTGGGGGAGAAGTCAGTGTGCAGAGGAGGAAGCCACAGGAGTTCAAGTGCTCTTTTGGGCATTGGATAAAATGAGATCTTGAAAGTAAGAGTACTTAGCTCAGTACCTGGTGCACAAAAAGGGCTGTTAGAACTGCCACTGCTACTTTCATTTTCTGGAAGGGACATCAGAAACCAATTCAGGTCTCAGAGCATCCCCTCCAAAGAGAAGAGCTCCCTGCCATGGCCCCACACTGGTCACCACCACCACCACCAACCCCGCCCCCCGCCCCGCCAGTGTATACTGGTGAGACCGAACGCTCTTCACCGCCATGTGGAACATCTATATGGTCATTCGATGATGACAGTCTCTCTGATTCCTGTCTCCATCAGAGGGCAGGATGACACCTGCCTCTATCACAGCTGAGCCCCAGTGCCAGACAGAGCAGACCCTCAATGAACCAGAGGCTCCTGGAGAAGGCAGGCCCCAGCTGCCAGGGATATCCCCAGCAGGCCAGCCCCCTGGCTCATGCTCACCGGTTCTTGCCAGTCTCATCCTGGAAGACCTGGTCGCAGTAGGCCATCATGCGCTCAGTGAATGTGTACACCTGCAGGCCGGGGTACATCCTGGTGAGCTGCAGCAGCGCACGGTAGGTGCGGCCACCTAGCGCCCGGTCCATGTGCTTCCCCTGGCCCCACACCACATAGAGTGTGTCCTGGGCCTGCTGGAAATAGTGGGAGTAGTTTCGCAGCAGCAGAGGCACGGTCGTGTGGGAGATGACCCGCAGGGTGCTCCGCTGGCCCACGTCTGCTTCGAAGCCCACGGTGGGCGCCTGGTTCATGCGCAGTACGCACTCAGCGCCATCAATCTCGGCGCCCAGGCCCGAGCCCAGCATCTGGCCTGAGCTGGACACCACGGCGCAGCTGCGGCACGGTTCTCGGACCAGAGGCTGCAGGGGGAGGTAGAGAGAAAGAAAGGAAGTCCTGGGCACGTAGCTTCAACCCTGCCTTACCTTCAACCCTGCCTAACCCTAACCCTAACCCAGGAATACCCCTGACCACGTGTATCAGCTCCAAGGACTTCATCAACCCCTTTTGCAGATGAGGAAACAGAGGCTAGGCAGTTGGAATGACTTTCTAAAGGTCATACCAATGACAAGTGGCAGAGCTGAGAGTCTATGCTAAAGGGCCCTGCTGCCCGAACAGCCACATTTCTGGCCCTGGTTTCTGTTGCTAAGGCCCTACGAGGCCCTACATTGCACTTTCTTGTTAGGGTTATATAAGTCAATATTTATAAAGCATTTAGAGCAGTTCCTGGCACAGACTAGGAGTCAGTTATATGTTTGTTAGGTAAATAGGAACCTCAGCTCTTCAGAATTACTTTTAGGTCACTTCCTCCTCTGCCCAAGTTCCATTTTCCTTGTCCCAGTTTATAAGCAAAAGCCCATGACAACACTGGGAACCTCTGGTTCTGAGCCTAAACCCTGGCTCTGCCCCATCCTAGCTGGTGTACTTAACACAAGTTACTTTGTCTCTCTGAGCCTCAATTTCCTCATCTATAAAAAGGGGATGAAAATAGCATCTACTTGATCAGGTTTTAAGGATTCAATTAAAAATGCCTAGAGAGTGATCAGCACAGACTGAGGGCACTACCCCATCTCATCATCTCATAAGAGGCAGGAGCCGATCCAACAAGTCTGCAAACTGTCACTGGAGGTCAGGGCTCCCACAGAGGAGACTTGCTGCCTAGCCCAGGCCTCCATGCCCTCTTTGAGAACACAGGTTTATGGAGGTCTGTAAAGGATATGGGAACATTCAATCTAGTCGATAAAAGACACATAGTTGTAGCCCACTCAGGGACAGTTTACGTCTGACAGTGTTGATTTAAGGACTCGTAGTCCCATTTTCCTGGGATTTCTTTGGAAGGAATGATGCTAAAGCTGAAACTCCAGTACTTTGGCCAACTCATGCGAAGAGTTGACTCATTGGAAAAGACTCTGATGCTGGGAGGGATTGGGGGCAGGAGAAGGGGACCACAGAGGATGAGATGGCTGGATGGCTGGATGAGTGAACTCCGGGAGTTGGTGATAGACAGGGAGGCCTGGCATGCTGTGATTCACAGGGTCGCAAAGAGTCGGACACGACTGAGCAACTGAACTAAACTGAGAACTGAGCCCCATTTTCCATGCCCTGGCAATAAAGAATAAGACTTCCTTATTCTGCCTTCAGTTTAAGCCTGAGCTGACAATTGTGGTCTGTTCAGATCCAAGGTCACCATCAGCCCCAGAAGGTGTTCTGCTTATCCTGTTCTGCAGGATCTTTAAGACAATGAATCCTTTACAGAAATCAGCCCTTTTGACACTCTAAGATTTTCTGCTCTGTTAACAAACTCAGAAGATCTGGCCATCCTGGAGCCACGTCCTCATGAGCTCTGAGCATTTGAAATGAACACTAGCTGTGACCACAGAAGCTGGGACAGTGTCTACCCAGCCCACCTCGCCACTTGTCCGTCTTGGCCAAACCTGGTGGACTTGAGTTTGTCCCTCTCAACTCAGCTGTTTTTGCATCTTGATCAAAGATTTATACAGCACCCATTCCAAACACTGTCCTTGAATCACGCAGTTGGACCTGCAAGCAACCCTACTGAGGTAGGAACCACAATGATTGCCTTTTACAGATGAGGCAACTGCAACTCAGAGGGATGAAGACCTGAAATAGATCTCCAACGCAAGGTCCCTGAGCCCTCCTCCCTCTGACCGACACTCGGAGAGCTGGCAGACTCTGAGCTCGGACCTTCCTGCACCAGGTGTCGTTGGGAGATGCCTTTGAGAAACCTACCAGCTGGGGCTGCTGAAATCAGGGTGAGTGGTGTAAAGCATTCTGAACCTCGCCTGGCAAAGCAAGCATGGGGAGGTGCACGCCATAGGGCAGGAGCCTCAGCTGTCTTGTCACCCCTGGGCTCCACTGTCCCTGTCTCCTGTAGAGGGACAGCTCTGGGGCAGATCTGTATCCCCAGCAGGTATCAGCACATGGCAGAGCACATCTAAGGCACCAAATACACACTTGCTAAACAGATGGGTTGTGCGTGGACAGTTATTAATAACTCTAAAGCTGCATGTACCACCATGATGTGATGCTGTCTGGTTCCCAGGCTGGACCAGGAGTTCCAGGTGGCCACCCTGCCTAACTCATCTTTTTTATCCCCAGTACCCAGCTGAGAGCAGTCAGGCAATGTTCGCTGAATTAAAAATAAATAAATAAATAAAGACATTTAGGAATACCCTGGTGGTCCAGTAGTTAGGACTCAGCGTTTTCACTGCTGTGGCCTGGATTCAAGCCCTAATCGGGGAATTAAGATCCGGCAAGCCATGCAGTGCAGCCACAATCGGAAAAAAAAAATTTCTTCCTAGAATTTGAAATTCAGAGAGGTAAAGGGACTGGTCAGCTTGAGCAGAGGAGCCAAGTCCAGGATCCAGGCTGGCCTGACATGAGCACAGTTCTCACAGTCCCCAGAGAGTCAGGGAGAACCCCGGCAACCTTGGCTGGGCCTACCCCCACCCCCCGACACATTGCCCAGCAAACTCACCTTCCCATCTGGCACGCTACTGTAGCCACTGAAGTGCAGAGGCCCTGGCACGGTGGGCCTGGACTTGATAGAGAGGTGGGGGTCCAGGCAGGAGGCCGAGCAGAAGGGCAGGCAGGCCCAGTAGCACAGCAGGATGTAGACAGCCGAGAAGCCCACAGAGCAGAGGACGATGAGCAGGAGCCGACGCTGGGGGAGACAGCGGTCATGGGGGGTGAGTTGGGCGCTGGGGGGGGTTGTTGCTGGAGCTCCTAGAAGCTGCCGCTGGGATCCCCAGCCTCATGGGTCCAAATCCTAGCTCAGTAGTTCCCAGAACGTCAGCAGAGGCCACAGTCTCTGTTAGCCAGGCTTGCCTCTGGGCTGTGAGGTTCGGAGCCCATGCATGACTGAGATAAGCCCTATTATCCCAATATTCTAGATAAGGAAACCAACTTGGGGTGAAAATGGGTAGGTAACTCAAGGCCACACAGTAAGAAAGCAGCAGGGTGGGGTCTCCAAATCAGAAACCGTCCTCTTAACCAGAAAGCTGAGGTGCCCTGTGCAGCCTTGGGTATAACTCTCTACGTCTCTGGGCCTGCTTCCTCTAGGAAATTGATACTACCCGCAGTGAGAACTCACTCTGAGGACAGCGGCCAAAGTGCTGTGCAGGTGAGGACAAGCATGGCCCAGCAGAAGGGCCACCAGTTCCCTTCAGACCCCGGGCTCAGGCTGTCCCGCACACCCAGAGCCGTCCCCTCCCCCAGCTGATGACCATGACCTGGGTCAGCAGACTGTGAGTAAAGAGACAGTAGAAGGGGATATAGAGAAGCGTCACTCAGCAAACGGTTTCAAGAACTGAGAGCTGCAGCCTTGAGGCTCCCTCCTCCAGAAACCGCGTCCCTAGAGGCCACGTGATCCAGGAAGCCCTCCTGGCCCCCTGCCTGGCTGGCGGATGTAGTGAACACCTCCACTGAGCCTTCAAGGAGGGGCTGCCTGGTGGGGAGACACAACCTGGCCTGTCATGGTGTGCTGGGCCACCTTGGTTACCACCTGTGTCTCTCTGGGCTCTAACCAGTCTCCCAGCCTGCCTAAGACACAGGTCCCTCGGCCTCAGGAACCAGCTGGCAGCTGGCTGGGGCTCTCTGAAAATCAGAAGTGAAAAAGTAGCCCCCACCAGTCCTCTCCTTGGGCATATCCTGTCAGAGGCCCTCCCTTTTCTGCCCACAAGCCACTTCAGCTCCTAAAAATAAATCTCTGTGAGACCAGCTGTGCGGAGGAGGGGGTTCAGCCCTTGAGGCCTCAAGCTGTGCTTGGCACCTGGTTCCCTGCCTGCAGGGACCCAGAGACCTTGATTCAGGCAGCCATGGCTGACTTCCCACAACATTCAAGGCTCTCGCAAGGGGCTCCTGAATAAACTCAAGACTCTGTTAAACTGAACTTTCACAACATACCCTGTTCCCAGGGAGCTGCCTCACCTGGGTGACCCCTGGATGCTCACAGGAGGCAGTACTATTATCTCCATTATACATAGAAGAGGAGCAAAATACTAAACCAGAGAGGGGATGCCACCTGCCTGGGGCCACAGGGCCTGCCAGATCAGGGCTGGACTTTGAGGCTGGTCTGCCAGTCTCCTTCGGCTCAGGAGCAGTGGAATCAGAAGTAACAGTCAGCCCTGGGGTGGGGAGTTGGGGGCTGGGGGAGAGGCCGGAAGCCACCTCCCCTGTGAGCCTTCCTCCTTCTGCCACTTACCGGAGCCTTCATGCTGTCACTGCCGCTCAGTAGCCAGTGGCTGCTGCCTCCAGGGATCAGGCTGGGAAGGGATGGGAGCCAGGGACCTGCCAAGACCCAGACACTCAGAGCTGGGTCCCAGGCCTCCGAGGAAACTGCCCAGGGATACTGAGGCAGGGAAGGCCTGGGTCAGGGCAGACGGCTTCTGGGAATCACACGCCCTCAAGTCCCCAAACACGGGGCAAGCACCGTCCCCATCCTAAAGGAGCTGAGACCTTCTGCCAACCCAGTCCCCAATGCACAGCGGGGAAGGAGAAATAGACAAGAGAAGCCCAGGGCTCAAGGCCACCCCACCCATTCTGGGTCGGATAAGCACCAGGAGCCTGGAGCCTTGACTCCCATCTCCGCCTAACTCACTAACAGAGAGGCCCGGGGCTGGACGGCACAAGGACTCTCCACCCCACCTCCAGATCCACCGACCCCTCACTCGCTCGGGCGCTAACCTGGAGGGCAGGCGGGGATGCGCCGGCTGCTCCCCCTCCGTTGCTCGGAGCTCCATGGCCCGCGGGCGGGACGGACGGGGCAGGAAGCCGGAGCCCCAGGGCTGAGGCGTCGCCGTCGCCGTCGCCTCAGCTTCTGGAGGCTGGAAACTCATTGTGCGCCGCCGCCGGCGGGGGCGGGGTTTGCTAGGAAGGGGAGGAGAAGAAGGANAGCGTGCACGGTGGGCCTGGGAGTGGGCGGGGGCGGCGAGGCCGCGGGGTCTGGGCCCGGCCTCATCAGCTAAGGGCGGAGTCTCAGCTCCGGCATCTCTGCTCTTCCGCCTTTCAGCGCATCTCCCGAGCTCCTGCGGGTTGCGGGGTGGGGCGGTGGACGGCCCCCCAGAGGAAAGACCCAGCGGGTGCCTTGTGTGCCTTGTCGCTCTCTTGTGGTCCGGACTGGAATTTCTCCATTTCTGAAGTTTGGGGGTGGGGACCTTCGGGGATAATCAAGTGGGGTTTTAGGCTCAGGCAGTTCCAGATTTCAAGCTTGGTAGGGTTGCCGGATGTCGCCAAGTAAAATACCGGATGCCCACTTATATTGGAATTTCAGAAAAGAAAGATAGCGCTAAGTCGCGCCCGACTCTTGCAACTCTGTGGACTGTAGCCTGCCAGGCTCCTCCGTCCATGGGATTCTCCAGGCAAGAATACTGGAGTGGGTTGCCATTTCTTTCTCCACGGGATCTTCCTGACCCAGGTATCGAACCCAGGTCTCCAGCAGTGCACGCAGATTCTTTACCGGTTGAACTACGCAGGAAAGCAGCCACTAATTATGTTAGAAAAATTGTGTGTGTTAGTTGCTCAGTCATGTCCGACTCTTTCTGGCATCCTTACCTGGACTACCTCAGATGAGCCTCAGTTTTTCTCCTCTGTGGAGGGGGGTTGATGATAGAACCTACCTCAAAGGGGGCATCTTGTGGCAGAAGCAGGATTTGAACTGGGCAGTCACTACAAAGCCAGGGCTCTGACCACCTACTTTCAACTCCCAAATGCCCCTGTTTTGTTGCAGGGTCCAGCAGTAAGACCAGGCTAGAATCACAGGACTGGGGATATACAAAACATAACCAGTATTCAATTCATGAGTCACTTGGTTTATTGTACACAATTAGCAGGCAAAGAGTTGGACTATAAAGAGGGCTGACCACTGAAAAATTGATGCTTTCCAACTGTGGTACTAGAGAAGGCTCTTAAGAGTCCTTGGACTGCAAGAAGATCAAACCAGTCAATCTTAAAGGAAATCAACCCTGAATATTCATTGGAAGGACTGATGCAGAAGCTAAAGCTCCAGTACTTTGGCCACCTGATGTGAAGAGCTGACTCATTGGAAAAGACCATGATGCTGGGATCAAATTGCCAACATCTACTGGATCATTGAAAAAGCAAGAGAGTTCCAGAAAAACATCTATCTCTGCTTTATTGACTATGCCAAAGCCTTTGACTGTGTAGATCACAATAA
>SJXQ01002471.1:394978-406457 GCA_006408695.1 Aepyceros melampus
ATGACCAACCTAGATAGTATATTCAAAAGCAGAGACATTACTTTGCCGACTAAGGTCCGTCTAGTCAAGGCTATGGTTTTTCCTGTGGTCATGTATGGATGTGAGAGTTGGACTGTGAAGAAGGCTGAGAGGTGAAGAATTGATGCTTTTGAAGTGTGGTGTTGGAGAAGACTCTTGAGAATCCCTTGGACTGCAAGGAGATCCAACCAGTCCATTCTGAGGGAGATCAACCCTGGGATTTCTTTGGAAGGAATGATGCTAAAGCTGAAGCTCCAGTACTTTGGCCACCTCATGTGAAGAGTTGACTCATTGGAAAAGACTCTGATGCTGGGAGGGATTGGGGGCAGGAGGAGAAGGGGACGACCGAGGATGAGATGGCTGAATGGCATCACGGACTCAATGGATGTGAGTCTGAGTGAACTCTGGGAGATGGTGATGGACAGGGAGGCCTGGCGTGCTGCAATTCATGGGGTCGCAAAGAGTCAGACATGACTGAGCGACTGAACTAGGAACTAGAACACTTTCTAACACCATTCACAAAAACAAACTCAAAATGGATTAAAGATCTAAATGTAAGATCAGAAACTATAAAACTCCTAGAGGAGAACATAAGCAAAACACTCTCCAACATACATCACAGCAGGATCCTCTATGACCCACCTCCCAGAATACTGGAAATAAATGCAAAAATAAACAAATGGGATCTAATTAAAATTAAAAGCTTCTGCACAACAAAGGAAACTATAAGCAAGGTAAAAAGACAGCTTTCGGAATGGGAGAAAATAATAACAAATGCAGCAACTGACAAACAACTAATTCCAAAAATATACAAGCAACTCATGCAGCTCAATTTCAGAAAAGTAAATGACCCAATAAAAAATGGGCCAAAGAACTAAATAGGCATTTCTCCAAAGAAGACATACAGATGGCTGACAAACACATGAAAAGATGCTCAACATCACTCATTATCAGAGAAATGCAAATCAAGACCACAGTGAGGTACCATTTCACACCAGTCAGAATGGCTGTGATCCAAAAGTCTACAAGCAATAAATGCTGGAGAGGATGTGGAGAAAAGGGAACCCTCTTACACTGTTGGTGGGATCCTGAACCCCCTTTCCACCTCCCTCCCCATACCATCCCTCTGGGTCATCCCAGTGCACCAGCCCCAAGCATCCTGTATCTTGCATTGAACCTGTACTGGCGATACATTTCTTATATGATATTATACATGTTTCAATGGCATTCTGCCAAATCATTCCACCCTCTCCCTCTCCCACAGAGTCCAAAAACTGTTCTATACATCTGTGTCTCTTTTGCTGTCATGCATACAGGGTTATCATTACCATCTTTCTAAATTCCATATATCTGATGATAGGGGAGATTGGGTGTGGAAGGAGAAGGGGACGACAGAGGATGAGATGGCTGGATGGCATCACGGACTCGATGGACGTGAGTGTAAGTGAACTCTGGGAGTTGGTGGTGGACAGGGATGCCTGGCATGCTGCGATTCATGGGGTCTCATAGAGTTGGGCATGACTGAGCGACTGAACTGACAGACTGATGATATAAAAGTCATGTTTTGACTCACTTGGTATGGAAAGTAGAAATGAAAAGTTATAAAGTGATGGCATATATTTTAAAAATCATGTTGAAACTGTNGGGAATGCAAACTGGTACAGCCACTATGGAGAACAGTGTGCAGATTCCTTAAAAAAACTGCAAATAGAACTGCCTTATGACCCAGCAATCTCACTACTGGGCATACACACCAAGGAAACCAGAATTGAAAGAGACACGTGTACCCCAATGTTCATCGCAGCACTGTTTATAATAGCCAGGGCATGGAAGCAACGTAGATGTCCCTCAGCAGATGAATGGATAAGAAAGCTGTGGTACATATACACAATGGAGTATTACTCAGCCATTAAAAAGAATACATTTGAATCAGTTCTAATGAGATGGATGAAATGAGCCGATTATACAGAGTGAAGTAAGCCAGAAAGAAAAACACCAATACAGCATACTAACACATATATATGGAATTTAGAAAGATGGTAATGATAACCCTGTATGCGACACAGCAAAAGAGACACAGATGTAAAGAACAGACTTTTGGACTCTGTGGGAGAGGGAGAGGGTGGGATGATTTGGGAGAATGGCATTGAAACATGTATACTACCATGTAAGAAATGAATCGCTAGTCTAGGTTTGATACAGGATACAGGATGCTTAGGGCTGGTGCACTGGGATGACCCAGAGAGATGATATGGGGAGGGTGGTGGGAGGGGGGTTCAGGGTTGGGAACTCATGTATTTAAAAATTCTAAAAAAACAAACAAACCATATAATCTTTACAGTAGAACTTGATACATTCAGAAAGCAATTTGGTCTTTAGAAATGTTTATTTTTGAATTAATATATAGTTCCAAATTGGTACATTCTTCTTGAAGCAGATTATAATATGAAGACTGTTGAAATCACTTTGGAACATGTTCCCACCAAATTGAGTGTCTACCCCAAATGTAACCATATTAAATATGTTGGGTGTATTTTTTATATGAGCATTTTTATAATGCATCTGTAATTTGGGAATATGTATAATATTGCTTTTTATAAAAATAGTATCATATACTATATAGAAAATTTCCCTTTGTATTAAAAATAATAATAATAATAAATAAATAAATTTTAAAACCTGGAAAAAAAAAAAAAGAAAGCTGAGCACCGAAGAATTGATGCTTTTGAACTGTGGTGTTGGAGGAGACTCTTGAGAGTCCCTTGGACTGCAAGGAGATCCAACCAGTCCATCCTAAAGATCAGTCCTGAATGTTCTTTGGAAGGAATGATGCTAAAACTGAAACTCCAGTACGTTGGCCACCTCATGTGAAGAGTTGACTCATTGGAAAAGACCTTGATGCTGGGAGGGATTGGAGGCAGGAGGAAAAGGGGACGACAGAGGATGAGATGGCTGGATGGCATCAGCGACTCGATGGACGTGAATTTGAGTGAACTCTGGGAGTTGGTGATGGACAGGGAGGCCTGGTGTGCTGCGATTCATGGGGCCACAAAAAGTCAGACATAACTGAGCGACTGAACTGAATTGAACTGAATGAAGAAAGATTGAAGGCAGGAGGAGAAGGGGAATGACAGAGGAGATGGTTGGATGGCATCACCAGCTCAATGGAAATGAGTTTGAGCAAACTCTGGGAGATGGTGAAGGACAGGGAAGCCTGGTGTGCTGCAGTCCATGGGGTCACAAAGAGTAGGACGTGACTTGCTGACTGAACAACAAAAGCAGGCAACACAGGTTAGTCAAAGTAGGGGAAATAGAAAGGGGGGTGACAGACTAGTCCAAGGAGAAGACTGGGAAGATCCCATCTTAGCACCAGTGAGCAGCAGGTTTTGGTCCAGCTGAACCAGTCTCATGACAGACATGATAGGAAGTCACCTTCTGCTCCAACAGAGCATCCATCTGGAACAGCAGCGAGGAGTCTTCCAGCAAAGGCCTTCAAGTCCCTTAGTACTGTGGTCTCATTTTAAGGGATCTGACTATAGGGGGTAACAGTTATGCCCTCAAGGAGTCTTAGTCTCTATCAGTCTCAGTGCCAGTAGAGTCTTTCTGAGGAACCAAACAAATCCCTTACCTAAAGCAACACTTTTTTTTTTTTTGACCACACTACATGGTATGCAGGATCTGAGTTCCCCCACCAGGGATCAAACCTGCACCCTCTGCAGGGAAAGCATAGCATCTTAACTTCTGGACCTCCAAGGGAGTCCCTAAAGCAACAATGTTAATTTATCACACTCAGACACTCACAGTCCTGTAATGGACAGTTCACAACGACTAATGTGGAAGCTCACATTGGCCACTGTGACTCCATCTTGAATTACTAAGTTTAAATCCTATGAGTTTCAGGCAAGATGAGGAGGAAACAGTAACAAAAGAAGTCACACTGTAAAAGTCTGGGCTCCTCCTCTGGTCCTATTTCAAACTCTATTTTCCTTTTTTCTAAGAGGTTCTGATGTGGATACAATAGCAAGGTATCTGTGTTGGGTACCTGCATCCAGTTCAGCAACTTTCTGGGGCTATCCATTCCCTGTGCGTGCATGCGAAGTCACTTCAGTCATGTCTGATTCTTTGCGACCCCAGTAACTGTAGCCCACCAGGCTCCTCTGTCCATGATTCTCCAGGCAAGGATATGGAATGGGTCACCATGCTCTCCTCCAGGGGATCTTCCCAACCCGGGGATTGTACCCACATCTTCTGCATTGGCAGGCAGGTTCTTTACCATTAGCACTACCTGGGAAGCCCACATGCAAAGCCAAATTCCCCAAAGCCGGTGATTAGACCTCCGTGCTGCTCCTCATCCTACTGGAAGGGCTGATGTTGAAGCGACCCTGCTCCCAGGGCATCCTTTGAGCACAAGCCTTCCTTGTGTTGCCTCACCCTAACCTGGGCACACCTAAGTTCAGTCTCTCTCCATGGCCCCAACTCCAAGGGGAAGAAAATGGTGAGATGTTCCCTAGGATTCACTGATCACCCACAGTGGCTGGTGAAGTGACGATTCCTTCCACAGAGAAGCATAGCCTGCCTTGCTAAGACTGCATGGGGACAGGGACACACACAACGGTCCTGGGCTCCCAGAGCAGAGGAGGATTGTATATCCACAGGGAACTGACACTGGCAAGTCCTGCAGCCTCAGATGAAGCTCTTCAATTCGACCCTGCAAAAGTCCTCTCTCCTCACCCTGATCTGTGAGGCCCTGAATGCTCTGAACTCCTGCCTCCTTCCTAATCACTGTCCACCCACCCTGACTGCTGTTTCAGTCTCCAGTTGCATTGAACTTGTTCCTACCTCAGGACCTTTGCACTTGCTGTAACCTCTTTCTAGTCATTCAGCTCAAATATCACCTCCTTAGAAGGCCCTTGTCAACCCTTCTATCTGATACCACACCCCCATCTTTCTTGTCCCAAGTTGATTTCTTTTTTTCAGAGGACTTGTCACACTCTGAAATCACACTGTGCATTCACTCATTGTCTTGTTTCTGGCCCACCTGCCCACTAGCCTCTAATCTCCGTGTGGGCAGTCAGGCCAGTCATGTTCTCAGAGCATTTCCAACACTGGCACGGTGTCCAGCACACACGCAGCGCTAGATAACATGTTGCTGGAGCCAGTTAGAAGAGCCGGGAGTCCTGTGCCTCGTGAGGCCTTAGACGGGCCACTTCCTTTCAGGCCCTGCCTCAGCCCACTGTCAGAGACCCAAAGTGGGTAGGGACTGAACCATCCCTCTCTATGAACGTAGATCTCAGGCCCTGACTCAGCCCAGTCAGATCCAGACCCCAGGGGAATGTAGGGCCAAACCCCAGTTTCCTGCTGTGCTGCCCTTCCACCAGAGTTTCCATGACCCACCCACCTTCTTAGTGATGACCTTAACGCAGTCTGTGTCTCAACTTCCTGCTGAGCCAGAATAAGTGCTCCGTGGTTTGTGCCAGCTCAGAAAAGTTGAGTAATCACCTAGGGTCACCCAAACAGCAAGAGGTGACGTCATTATGTATATATTCCAGGAGCCCACGCTCTAGCCCTGCAGCCTAAGATTTCCTTTTCCTCTCCCTTCCCCCACCAGCCGTCTTTCCTTGTTTTCTCTTATAGCCAATGCAATGGCAGCGTTGAGTCACTGAGTGACTTTCCCAAGGTCTGGAATCATCCAGCCCCAGGGACCAGCGATTGGCCCACAAAGCTCCCCCCACCACCACACTGTCACCCCACCCTCAAACTCCGACCGCAGTGAAATAGTTCTTTCTCTCAAATGCCAAGCTCTCTCTTACCCCAGATCTTTGCTGTGTCCTTAGCTTGGGACACACCCCCATCCCCCTGCCACCGCCAGAGCTGCATCTGATTCTTCTGGTCTCTGTTTAGAGGTTAGAGTCCCCCTTCCCATCAAATAACTAGATAGGGGCTCCTTCCCTAAGCACCATGGCCCCATGTTGCTTCACAAGGCTTTGTCACACACGCGGCTTTTATCACTGTTCCCCCCCTCCCCCACCACGCACTGTGAGTTCTTCGGAGGAAGAATCTCTGCATTTCGTTCCACCCCAGGTCCCCATTCCCCCGGCAGAGGGCCTGTTACATAGCAGGTGCTCAATAAATATTTAATGAGTTAAATATTTCCATTTGCAAAATTAGACCACTGAGACACAGAGAGGTTTAGCACCTTTTCCTGGTCACACAGCCAGGCCACAGAGAAGCTCTAGAGGAAGGGGCTCTCTTGGGTATGGTCGAATTGGACTGGGGTCAGAGGTAGGGCTGAAGTTTCCTGGAGGAGGGAGAAGGAATGATCAGGGGCTATGCAGGCAATTTCCTTCTCTGCTCCGGTCATGTCTGTGTGTCCAGGTCCCTCAGACTGACCATCAACCCCTGCTCCCTTTTCACAAGTGATTAAAGTGACTCCCAGAGGAGGGCAGAACTTACTCAAGATCAGTAGTGGGCCCCAGTCTAATGTTTCCTAGAGCTGAAGCCCCCACCAATGGCCCACTTCCTCCCACTTGTGCAGGATATAGAGGGCCCACCCCGAGGGAGGCCAGTGGGTCCTGCTTGAGCCTGGGTTGGGGGCAGGGCGGGTACTGGGAGGCCTGGGTTCTTGGGCTGGTCTTGCCACTTACCCGTGCATGAGTCCCTTAAAGTCTCTGGGCCTGTTTCCCCATCTGGATGACGAAGAGGCTGGACTTGGAGGTTTCAGCCACCCCCTTCCCCAGTGAGGACAGGACTGTGGGAGCTGATCAATAAGAATACAGCTCCTGAGTTCCAAAGGCATAGTTGAGTCCTGGTTCTCGCATTTATTGCTGAATGATTTTGCTCAGTCCCTTCACCCCCTGAGCCTTCATTTCATGGTCTGTAAAAAAGAATAAGCTTTTTCTTTTTTTTTCTTTTTTTGAGGATTAAATAAACTCATGTTAGGGGAGTTCTTGGCACAATCAGGCACAGCATTCCCCAGCAAATGAGTTCATAATATAAATTAGGGGATGCCGCCCTCTGGAGGCCAACTGCAGGAATGGCAGGCGAGGGGAGCCCGACCCGCAGTCCGGGGCCAGGCTGGAACCCACGTTCCCGGCGTGGTCCCGTTGGTCCAGACGGGGAGAGAGCGGCTGGGCGCCGGTCACTCGGTGTGCGCCTCCACCCACTGGCAGAGGCGCCGGGCGTAGCAAGCCGGGCTGACGGTTGAGAAGGTCCGGCCTGGGTAGCGCAGCGTCTTCCACAGTTGCTCCAGCCGCTTGCGGAGCCCGTAGACCGTGGTGAGGTCCACCAGGCCCAGGAAATAGCGATGCTCCGGCCCGTCCACGATGTGGAGGGCGTTGGGGGCGTCGGGCAGCAGCCGGCGGTTCTGGGCTCCCGACTCCTCGGCGCTCTGCGCCCCTCGTATAGACCTGGGGGCCGACAGAGGGGTAAGGTAACTGTCTCCTCCGAGGATCCCCAGTCAATGGACCCGGTCAGCCCGGGCCAGGCTGCCCCGGGGTCATCCCCACCCCTCCTGTGTGCCCTGGCCTGTGATGTCAGATAAACTGGGCGGCTGAGTGAATTGCAGTTGACAGGCTAAAGCTGAGCTGTGCGCTATGCAGCCACGTTAGCCACGTATGGCCCCTGAGCGCTTCAATGTGGCCAGTCCCACCTGAGATGCATGGTTAGTGTAAAATACATACTGAAAAAGAAAGGAAAAAAAAAATACTGAAATTCCAAGACAGTATGAGAAAAAGAATGTAAGATATAAGTGTTTACATTGATTAGATGATGAAAGGACCAAAGTTTGGATGTATGAAGTAAGGGAAATATGCTATTAAAATTATTTTTACTTATTTCTTTTTACTTTTTATTTATTTATTAAGATTTTTTTAAAGTCTTTATTGAATTTGTTACACTTACTGCTTTTCATTTTGGTTTTTTGGCCCCAAGTCATGTGGAATCTTAGTTCCCCCACCAGGTATCGAACCTGTACTCCCTGCATTAGGAGGCAAAGTCTTAACCACTGGACTGCCGGGGAAGTCTCTCTTTTTATTCTTTAAAATGAGGCTACTAGAAAATTTAAGACTCCCTGTGTAGCTAGTATTAACTTTCTACTGGATAGTGCTGATATCTAGCACTTGGGTCCCACAGACCCTGGCTCTACATTTAAGCACCACATCACTTTGGGTAAGTACCATATTTAGGTGGGCTTTCCTGATGGCCCAAACGGTAAAGAATCTGCCTGCAATGCAGGAGATACGGGTTCGATTTCTGGGTCGAGAAGATCCCCTGGAGAAGGAAATGGTAACCCACTCCAGTATCCTTGCCTGGAAAATTTTATGGACAGAGGAGCCAGGCAGGCTACAGTCCATGGGGTTGCAAAGAGTCAGCCATGACTGAGCATGCACACACCATGCTGTATTTAGGTATTTCCAAAACTGCTGTTTGGAGTCATCCAACCCTGAACGTTTCAGAGTGGCAGAGTTGAAACCTTGCAGAAAAAAGGTCCAACCCAAGTTTGCAGATGTATGTCTTTTTGCCTCAAATTGTATTCCAAATCAGAAGATGCCTTTGGCAGGGGCCCCCAGTCCAAGCCAGAGAAGGCTCAATTCCCTAACTTGTCCTCTTGTGATGGTGCAACTTGGAGAAGGTCAAGGGGTCACTGGGGGCTTTATTCCTGCCCTGCCCAGGTCTTGGGGGAAATAAGCCAATCAAAGAAAGCACCCTTCCACCCCAAGCACCAATCAATCCGAACAGAGTGGTCTGGGA
Source organism: Aepyceros melampus (assembly GCA_006408695.1). Classification (NCBI taxonomy): domain Eukaryota; kingdom Metazoa; phylum Chordata; class Mammalia; order Artiodactyla; family Bovidae; genus Aepyceros; species Aepyceros melampus. The sequence continues at coordinate 403,745 of SJXQ01002471.1, forward strand.
GCCTGGACAGAATACTGGAACTTTCTGCAGTGGCAGGGTTAACCTTGGGATGGTAGGTTCTGAATGAGGGGCTGGGAACTAGGTGGAAGCAGGGCTACAGCCATTTACCAGCCAGCTTGGAAAACTTCAAAAGAATAACAACCACTGTATGCAAATGTGGGTTTACTCTAGCTTGGATGGGCAGACTTGGGGGAATCTGTATCCCATGGTGGGCATTCCACTACCTGGTCAGGATGTGTCCAGCAAGTCACAGGTTTCATGGGGAGCCATTACCTTGGGTTGTGCCCAAGACTCACCCATTGGAAGGTCTTCCTCCAAAGGGTGACGCTGGGGGCTGGGTGAGTGGACATCACTTTACATTTGTCCACCCACCAAATCAATGAACTTATTTCCTTTCTTATTTTCCAAGAAGGGCCTATCTTAATGCCTAAATATTTCTGAAAAGCGAAAGTGTTAGTAGCTCAGTTGTGTCCAACTCGTTGTGACCCCATGGACTGCAGGCTACTAGGTTCCTTTGTCCATGGGATTCTCCAGGCAAGAACACTGGAGTGGGGTGCCACGCCCTTTTCCAGGGGATCTTCCCAGTCCAGGGATTGAATCCAGGTCTCCTGCACTGCAAGCAGATTCTTTACCACCGAACTGCCAGGGCAGCCCTGAGTAATTCTGTTCAACTACAAAAGTGGGCCTTGGAGGACTGAAATCCAAGTAACTAACCAAGTACTAACATGAATCCTCAGAAGTCATTCTACAACTTCATTTCCTCCCTCTGAGGCTCAGTCTTCACATCTCTAAAATGGGAATGAACCCATCCTCTCAAAACCAAAACCTTGTTGTCAGCATGCAAGATTGACTGCACACAAGAGAAAGGCAATTAATGATGGTGCCAGTGGCGATGACTTCAGGGTCCTCAACATGGAATGACCAGGTCAAGGGACAAGGGCTCTTTCTAAGGCAAAAATGAAGTAGGTCTGAAATCTTCAATGACTCCACATTCCCTTCTGGAAAATGGGCAGATTCTTCAACACCAAAGCCCTCATCCAGCTGGATCTCACCTGGTCTTTCCCCTGCTGTGATCCACCTGTGCCCACTACCCCTGCTGGCCGGGCTTCTCCAGCTCTTCACTCCCCTCCTCCACTCGCCCCCACACACACATGTACACACATACACACACAGACTGCACTTTCGAGTCTTTGAACCTTTGCCTGTGTTCTTTCTCCCACCACACCATCCGTCTTTTCCATGCTCTCATCACCTCATTCTTGCTGTTGCCTCTGGGGGGCCCACCTGGCTGTGCGGAAGATAAGGCTACTGCCTGGGCCCCTCTCATCCTCATGAAGACGCTGGAAGGCCATCAGGAGGCTATAATCCAATACGTTGAGCTCCCGGAGGAAGGCGGTGTCCAATTCCATCTGGCGGAGGAACCAGCTCCGCTGGGGCCCTGCCGGAGCATCAGTGCCCCCACCTGAGTGCTCGTCGGGTGCCGGGCAAGGTGCTGCGGGCTCCACACGCACCTGCCCCGGGAGGGCAGGAGACATTACTGTCCCAAGCTCATCTGTAATTTGCCTTGGTCACCTAGCTAGAGAGTCATGGAGCTAGGATTCTCCACTTGACTCCAGAATCTAGGCTATTAATGACTCGGGCAGAGGACAGTGCCAAGGACACCCTTCTAACTTCACCCTAAACAGAGGAAGAGCAGGCAGTGACCACACTATGGCTCACCCAGATTGATGGTCTTGCCCTGAAAGTTGAGGTCTTTCAGCACCAGAACAAGGAGGCTGCCCTCAGGGGCGGGCTCCACCCAACGGCTCACCTCGCAGCCCTTGATGTCATACCTGGAGGTGAGGGGTGGGAGAGACAGGAAGTGAAAGTGAAAGTCACTCAGTCGTGCCCGACTTGCGACCACATGGACTGTCCATGGAATTCTCCAGGCCAGAATACTGGAGTGGGTAGCCTTTCCCTTCTCCAGGGGATCTTCCCAACCCAGGGATTGAACCCAGGTCTCCCGCATTGCAGGCAGATTCTTTACCAGCTGAGCTACAAGACAGAATTCCACTTTATACAGACTTGAGACACATGGGAAAGCTCACAAGGTGATAAGAAACAAGAGCAGCCACTGGGTGACTGTTCAGATTCTCAGCACAACCCCAGTCCATTATCATTCCCTTGTTGGAGATGAAGAAAAAAACCTCAGAGAGGTTTTTCAATTTGCCCAAGACCACACAGTGACTAAAGGGCAGAGCAGGGATTCCAACTCAGGCTGAACACCAGTCCAGCCTTTTCCCCTACCTGTGCCTGCCTCTTGGCACCTTGTCACCCTTGGGGTATCTGACAGAGTGGGCCCACGCTACTCCCAGAACCACAAGGGCCTGTGGGAGGTCTCCAGCCCCTGGAGAGCACCAATGTGGAGTTCTGGTGGCAGAGGAAGGGGGACTAGGAGGCTCAGAGGGCCGCGCCCAATCAGAGGCTGTGTTTGAATCCCTGCTTCTAGCACAGTAGCTATGTAGATTTCCCCTCCTCAATTTCTCATCCACAAAATGGGGATGATAAGGACACCTACCCCTCAGAGATATTCTGGGAAAGAAGATGATGAATGCAAATGACTCAACACAGCACCCACTGCCTCCTGAGCGCTCAAGAGCCAGCGGTCGTGGGGATCGCGGTCTCGGACTGGCAAGAAATCTTGGGATCGATCTTTCGCTGTCTATCCCATGAG
>SJXQ01002471.1:410575-423763 GCA_006408695.1 Aepyceros melampus
GGCGGGGGCGCTGGGGAGGGCAGATTTTAGGGTGAGAGGAACACAGCTGCCTGAGTGAGCTTTTAAAAGCATAAATCGGATGATGTCACTCTCGGGCTCAAAGCCTCCAGTGGCTTCCCACCGCACTGAAACAGTCCAAACCTCCCAGTATGGCCCCAGGCCTGTCTGCCTACTCCTGACTCCTCTCAACTCACTCTCCCTGCACCCTGCACAGGGACTCTGGACCCTTTCAAACCTCCAGGCTTTTGCAGGTGCTGCTCCTTCTGCCTGAAGTAGCCACCCCCCCACACCGGATTTGCTTTATTCCGTATCACCTTGCCCTACTCAGGGTCCCCTCCTCTCAGTCATGATCACATCGGTTTTATTTTCTTCACCATGCTTAACACTGTCAGAGACTGTCTTGTTCATTTATTTACTACATCCCCCTCTGCCCCACCCAGAATGCAAGGAGGGCAAGCTCCTTTCCTGGCTCAGTAACCTGGCACAAACTGGTGTTTGAGAAACTGGTATATGCTGAACCAGTGCAAGTAGAATGTACTCAGAACCTCAGTGACTCCCAGGAAATGAAAGGCCAGTATAGCTGGAGGAGAGTTCAGAAGGGAGCATAGAGGCTCTTGTCAGCCATGGGAGGAGAGGGATGGGAAGCCAGAGAAGCAATGTGCGAGAAAGATGCTCAGGAAAAGTAAAAAAGAAACTCAGATGTTTTCCAAAGGTCACTGGTTGTCATGCAGCTGGATTGTGAGGGAGTGGGGAGAGAGGTGAGGACACTTTTGGTTATTTAGGGCACAGGATGGTGGCTTTGCATCAGGAAGGTGACTGGGGCAGGGGGAAGAAATGGCAAGAATTGATAAGATGTGGGGTGGAAGAGGAAAGCCAAGGTCTGTGACATCTGATGGGGATGTCAGTTGGGCAGCTGGCACACAAGCAACACCTTTGGGCTCAGGAGAAAGATGGGCTGGAAGCAAACCTGGGTGAGGATAAGGTCACCCCTGAGTGTGGGGTGAAGAGGCCTGTGACTGAGTCCTGAGAAACCTACCCTCTCAGGCAGGAGAGGAACATGAATATGAGAGGAGAATGCACCTGGGGGTGGGGGTGGGGGTGGAGAATGTCACTGGCCAAATGTGGCAGGTCAACGAACATGCCTCTGATGCAAAGAATGGACATCACTGATGGTCTGAGTGCAGCCCTCTTGAAAAGCTGCCAAGCACAGTGGGCAAGAGGAAAAGCAGGGGGCAGAAGTGGATACCCTTTGGGGAAGTTTGGTTGTGAAGAGACAGGGAGAGACCTAGAGGGAGTTAACGGGTTGATGGAGGGTCCCTTATATGGAGCCTGCAACACGTTAACACTAGAGGACCACGTTGAGAGGCAGAGGCTGTGCCCCTGAGAGGGATCATCAGATAGCAGGCTCTTGCCACAGCAGTGGGAGAGGACAGGACCCAGAGTCCAGGAGGGCAGCTCGGCCTGGACTGGAGGATGGAGAGGGGAACAGGTAAGGACAGGGCAGGTATGCCTGCACTTGGGCTCTTTCCTCTGATGAGGCAGGCGGGACACCTCTGCTAACTGGAGGAAGAATGAGCGCCCGAGGAAGTGAGGGGTGGAGGCTCACACTGTGAATGGGAGAGCTGGCTGCCCAGAGGGGCATGGTGGGATTGCCAGGGGCTCGAGCTGAGGCCTGGACCAGTCAACCAGAACACAGTGGAAACAGCCCTGCTCTGGCTCACAGCAGCCCTCTGCTCAGAGCCACACAAAGTTGGGCTGCTGGGTACGAGACAGATGATGGGCTGGCGCTTTTAGGGATCTGAGGGTCCTTAATATACCAGTACCCACTGGCTGGGCTGGCACAGGGGAGGTGAGGTAGAGGCTGATGTGACGTCTGGCAGATGGCCATGCCTCCAGACTCCCCCGCCGTGAGCTGTACCAGGTCAGATCCACATCGGTCCTGGTCCCTGCATTGTCCTGTGTCCAGCACAGGGATAATCCAGGAGGTACCCAAGGCACCCTCGCTGCACAAACCAGTGTCTCCTGATCTGAGACCAGTGCAAAGGCCAGCTCCCAGCCTCTGAGCCCTCGGGTCAGGGATGACACTGAGACGAAGACAACGATGTTTATTTTCAGTTCTCCCATCAGGCCAGCCCTGAGGCTGGGGGGCTGGACCTCCCTTTAGGCTCTCCAGGTCCAGAAATCCTTGTGGGGCCTGGGGCTATGTCAGACCTGGGAAGGTTGCCTTTGTGGAGGAGCAGGACATGTGGGGAGAGGTCACGTGATGCCCCAGAACCTGCCAAGTCCAACACCATCATGTGACAAGAAGGAAACTGAGGCAACTGTAGAAACCAGTGGGAAAAATGATAGGGAGTCTGAAGGTGAGGTGTGTGTGTTTGTGGAAAGGGACCAACACCTTGCAGGGCCTGAGCCAGAAGGGGAGGTGAGATGGAGACTTCCAGGTACTTCTCCCTGGCTTCTGGAAGGAAGGAAGGGCCCTGGTCAGCCAGGGGTGAATCCTGAACAACTTCTATCCCACATGGGTGTCTGCAGGGCAATCAAGCTTGAAGGGGCCTCAGTGCCTGGATGGGTCCTGTGGGCACCCACATTGGGTCTGCCCTGGAGAAGAAGCAGAGACGGAGCCAGCAGCCTCATTCTTGCTGGGCCTTCACTGAGCCTTTTTGGTATCCTTCTGGCTCTTCAGCATCACGTAGGTGATGAATATACCTGGAATACACAGATCAGAAAAGGCAACTAAGATCCTGGCTCAGGACTGCTGGGAGGTCAGAAAGTGAAGTGAAAGTCGCTCAGTTGTGTCCAACTCTTTGTGACCCCATGGGCTACACAGTCCATGGAATTCTCCAGGCCAGAATACTGGAGTGCTTCTCCAGGGAATCTTCCGAACCCAGGGATCGAACCCAGGTCTCCCACACTGCAGGTGGATTCTTTACCAGCTGAGTCACAAGGGAAGCCCGGGGAGGCCACAGCAGGACCCACGCATGGCAGTGACCCACACAGGGGGCCAAGCAGCTACCTAACCACCCTCTAGGCCACGCCCTGGAGGCCATTTACCTAATCATTTATCAAGCTACACTTCTGCCTGCACTCTTCAACAAACATCAGCTGAGTGACTACCAAAGGCAATTTGCTGAGTTTAGTGTTTCTGATCCTACAGGGAATAAGATCCACCCAACTATCTATCTACTCACCCGACCACCTGTCCATCTACCTAACCAGCCACCCACTCAGCATCCATCATCCACCCACCCCATCATCCAGACAGCTAATTGTTGATTTATCCAAACCACTTTCTTGAGCACCAACTCAGTGCCACAGCTTGTGTTTGGGGTGAGGGCATAGTAATGATAAAGCCACAGTCCCTGCCCCTATAAGGCCCACACGCTAGCCCCTGGGAGACAGAGAGATGCAGGAATCATGAACCAGGGTGACAAGGGGGTGAGAGGTGATGGAGGTACTGGTGGAGGGAGCAAGAAAGAGGGAGATATCCCATTAGATTCCAGTGAGCCTGAGGCATTGGGAAGACTGACTTACAGCCCTGAAGGATGAACAGGGAAACCCCAGGACATGAGTTGAGGGTAAGGAGCCTCAAGCAGATGTACAGTGGGTGATGAAGTGTAGCGGCATGTTTGGGGTTGGGAGGGGGTCATGGGGTCCCCAAGACACCCTGTCCAGTGTTGGGGGAACTTACCCACAAACAGGAGCAGCAGGAGGCCGGCAGCCAGTGGGATAGCAATGGCATAGTCTCGGGGCAGGAAATACTTGTGGATGACATGCTGACTGTCGATGAATGGCTGGCATCAAAGGCAGAGCTCTAGTGAGTGTTCCTCGCTCTGCTCAGCTCCCCAAGTCCAAACAGCCCTCCTCCTCCATCTCAGGGGTTGACCCCATGAAAGCACTGCATTCGCTTTTCTCTAAGATGATACCACTCTAGGTGCCTTGGTTTGTTCCCTTCCTTCAGTTATCTAATGGTTGTGTACTGGGCACTTGACTGGTGCTCGCCCAAAGTTGGGGTTAGGGACCTGGCAGGGAACAGAAGACAAAGGACTTGCCCTACGGCCCTCAGAGCTTAGCAGGGACAAAAGGGACATGAGGAATCCGCGAGTGATTCCAACCAGGACGCCAAGGTTTTCTTTACTGACATTTTTCTCCAAAGGATACCGACTTCTGCAAGATTTTGCCCTCCAAACAAACACTGCACTTTTAAAGCAATAACCAAAAAAAAAATTTCCCACGGGGGAAAAAAAATGCTAAACACTCTTACAAAATCCACTGAGATTGTCATGCCCAAGCGCCCGCAGGATAACCAGAAGGACTAGAACTCCCATCAAAAGCAAAGCAAATCAAGCACAGGACTTCGCAGTGGAGTGGTTAAGGATTCCACCCTGAGGCTTCCCCTTGAGCTTCTGCTTCCTCGTCTATAAAATAGGGACACCTGTTACCATCTTTCTCATAGTGCTGTCCTGGAGCTCTCATGAGATATGCAGTGACAGCACCTAGCACAGTGCCTGCTAAAATGATGTGAGGAGTTGGCTTCAAGATCCAGGGACGGGAGGTAAGAGAGGGCAGGGAAGCACACATACCAAGAGAATTACCCATGCGGTGTAATAAGTGAAGATGATCAGGCTGAGGGCGACGAGGCCGAGTCCCACCACCTGGTCTGTCCCCGTGGCCTGCAGAAAAGGGAGGATTCAACTGAGGAAAAGATCCTCCATTTAGGAAGGAGGGGGGAGTCGCTGCGGCCCGATCACGTCCATTTACTCAGCTGACATATGTGACGTGGCTCACTAGGTGTCTTTTCTAGGTCGGGAGAGAGAGTACCGAGCCAAAATCTATCACTCGTACGATGAGACGGCGGGAGAACGATACCGGCTCCGAGCGCTCAAGCCCAGCTCCTGAGCAGACCCAGGACCCCACCCTCCAGACGCCCCCTTCGGCCTCACGCTCACCATTTCCCCAGCGCTTCAGGCACCGGAGACCCAAGCCCCATCCGGTTCCGAGTCCGGGCCCTTCCGGCCTTGGGCCGCGGGGCACGCCGGGAGTCGTAGTCCTCAGGCTGGCCCGGGATCCCGTCGCCGGAGACGGGCGGGCACCGCCTCCTCTTTGCATGTCGGGAAATGTAGTTTCTCGAGGAATTCTGTGACGCATTCCGGAATCTCTCGGCAGTGAGACCAAATTGAGGAACCGAGACTGGCTTGGCACTTGTGGGCTCGGTCCTGTCGAACTCGCCCGAGGGAAAAAAAAAGCCCATCTCTCAATATCCGAGTCCAGAACAGGATGGGGGTGAGTGGTCAGAAGTCCCGTGTTTCAGGTGGGGAAAAGGAGGCTCAAGAGAGGGGCGAGAACTTTTCAGATCACAGTCTGAGTCAGTGGTGTATAGCTGACTCCAGCACCCGAGGGCGCTACTTCCTGGTCCCGAGGCCCGAACGTGTCTGTTGAGAGTAAGGTAAAGAAAAAGTTCAAGGACCGGCCTAGCGTGGGAGGAAAAGGAGGAGCCGGAGTCCCTTCCTCTGTCCGCCACAGCCCCAAGTGGATCACCCAGAAGACGCTTGTCACTGCGTTTCTGTTTTTTAAATTTTATTGATTTTTGGCTGCGCTGGGTCTTCGTTACTGCGAGGGTTTTTCTCTAGTGGCCGTACAGAGCCTTTTATTGCCGTGGCTGCTTCGTTGCAGAGCACGGGCTCTGGGGCATGCGGGCTTCAGTAGCTGCGGCTCGCAGGTTCTATGAGCACAGACTCTACTTGTGGTGCACAGGGCTTAGCTGCTCCGCAGCATGTGGGGGCCTTCTGGATCAGGGATCCAACCGTGTCTCCTGCACTGGCAGGTGGATTCTTTTACCAGTGAGCCACCAGGGAAGCCCCATCACTGCGTTTTAATCATCTTATTTACTTGTTGACCTGGCCCACTTGACTGTGAACCCCCTGAGGAAAGAGCCTGTATCCCCAGTCCCCAGAATGAGGCTTGGCACAACTGGGAGCTTTGAATTAGTCAACCAGCTTTAAGATTTTGTTGACTTCTGCAGTGCTACAGAGAATAGCATCTGGCGATGCCAGGCTCTCCCTGTGCTGTCTTCACTTGGAGGGGAGGGGGACAAGGGCATGCAAAGATGTGGTCTGAACCAGGCATGGCTTGCTCCTGCTGGCAGCATGTGTTTCCTGGGTTGTCTGAGCCCATCACAAAGCTGAGAGGAACATTTTTCCCCCCTATCATTTATTTTATATACTGATTTTTCACTTAGCATGGAAAAAAAAAGTTGTGCTTAGTTGTGTCTGACTCTGCAACCTCATGGACTGGTTCCAGATAGTGAAAGGAGTAGGTCAAGGCTGTCTATTGTCACCCTGCTTATTTAACTTCTATGCAGAGTACATCATGAGAAAGGCTGGGCTAGATGAAGCACAAGCTGGAATCAAGATTGCTGGGAAAAATATCAATAACCTCAGATATGCAGATGATACCACCCTTACGGCAGAAAGCAAAGAACTAAAGAGCCTCTTGATGAAAGTGAAAGAGGAGAGTGAAAAAGTTGGCTTAAAACTCAACATTCAGAAAACGAAGATCATGGCATCTGGTCCCCTCACTTCATGGCAAATAGATGGGGAAACAGTGGAAACAGTGACAGACTTTTTTGAGGCTCCAGAATCACTACAGATGGTGACTGCAGCCATGGAATTAAAAGATGCTTACTCCTTGGAAGGAAAGTTATGACCAACCTGGACAGCATATTAAAAAGCAGAGACAGTACTTTGCCAACAAAGGTCCATCTAGTCAAAGCTAGTTTTTCCAGTAGTCATGTATGGATGTGAGAGTTGGACTGTGAAGAAAGCTGAGTGCCTAAGAATTGATGCTTTTGAAGTGTGGTGTTGGAGATGACTCTTGAGAGTCCCTTGGACTGCAAGGAGATCCAACCAGTCCATCCTAAAGGAATTCAGTCCTGAATATTCAGTGAAAGGACTGATGCTGAAACTCCAATACTTTGGCCACCTGATGCAAAGCACTACTCATTAGAAAAGACCCTGATGCCGGGAATGATTGAAGGCAGAAGGGGACAACAGAGGATGAGACGGTTGAATGGTATCACCGACTGAATGGACATGAGTTTGAGTAAACTCCGGGAGTTGCCAATGGACAGAGGTGTGCTGCAGTCCATGAGGTCGCAAGAGTCAGACACGACTGAGCGATGAACTAAACTGAACTGGACTGTAGCCCACCAGGCTCCTCTGTCAACGGAATTCTCCAGGCAAGAATTCTGGAGTGGCTAGCTATTTGCTTCTCCAGAGGATCTTCCTGACCCAGGGATTGAACAGATTCTTACCGTCTGAGCCACCAGGAAAGCCCACTGAGCATTACTGTGTTCCAAAGGAGCAAACTTTTTTGGACCTTACAGCCCAGTTCCTTCCCTGTCTTAGAATTGGGGCTCAGCCAGGAGCCAACTCATCCCTACTCAGTGTGCACAGAACTGAGGAAGGGGCTGAGAATCAGCCTCCAGGGTTTTCTGGGGTGTGAGCAGGCATCAGCGCTGAAAATGGGCAGTGCTGGGGCCGGGACGAGGCCTGGTAGTCTGGTCCCTTCCAGCTTGTCCAGAGCCCTGAGGATTCCTGCCATTTCTGAGCTCATGAAAGGCCCAGGGTGACTTGCCTTTCCCAAGAGCTTGGTGGCCATGACAACTCTTCAGGAACTTGAGTCAAGGGCAGGGAGTGAGGTGGTCCAAGCCTGGAGACAGTGCTGGCTTGTGGCTTTGGGGAGGCTGGGAAAACTCTTAGCATCTCTTGGCAGGGGGGGAGGCGTCAGGCTCCCTAGGGAGGGCTGTATACCCACCTCCTAATTTGATCCACAACCCCATTTGCAGCTGCAAAAGCTGAGGCACAGGCAGTCATCGATCCTCAGGCGTGCTTGTTAGAGGCCACCTGACTCTGGGGAGGTTAGAACTTGGGCTGTGAGGTCAGAGATGCCACCTTGTAAGTGTGAGGTTGGCAAGAAACTGCCCTTTCTGGGCCTACGTTTCTTCCCAATGAATGTGTAGTAATAACAGTGATAATAATTATAATGACTGCAGCCAGGACAACCAAGAACCCTGGCCACCGACGTCTCTCCCACCCCCAGAGTGTCATCTCTCTCCCTTCTGATGCCATCTGTGACCTGGGATTCAACTCAGTAAAACAAGAACCAGCATGCCATAACAAAATTTGCAACATTTAATCCCAACCCCCCCCAACCAAGACACTGACACTAGGCTGATTTCCCCTTACAATGTTATTTTCTACAATAGAAGCTGGGACGGAGATACAAACACAGCCCACTGAATCAGGGGGTGGTGGTGATAACATTCTGTTCGAAAGGACGGGTATTAAAAAAAAAAAGACCTCCCCTCCCCCCATCTCCCTGCTCACCTCCCGAAAGAGAGGAGACCATGGCATTCTCCATCTTGGCGGATCATGCCATGCAGTCGGTTTGTGGGGGGACCAGAAAAAAAAAAAAACTAAAAATATTGTAGACCTTTCTTTAAATCTCCTAGTAAAAACGTTAAACTGTCTTTCAAGAAGATTCTAAACTGGCATTGCATAGACCAATTCCTTTCCAAAAATATCTCTAATATATTGTCTTTCTAAATATAGGATTTTTAGTCCAGAGCTGTGGGCACCTAATGGGAATTCACTGAGCTTGAGGGGACCAGAGGGTCGAAGAAAGGGCTCCCACGTGGGAATGAGGCTGGGGCTGCGGGGCTCCAGTCCTCCAGCTCCAGTCAGCATTGATTTGGTTGTTGCCTAATTCTGTTAGTCCAGTTACCCTGGCCCAGGGCCTGGCATGGGAAGGTATGGCAGGTTCTGTCTCCTTTTGGGGTGACTGTCAAATTCAGACCTCGCCTAGGGTGGGGCTGTGGTTCCTGGTATGGGGAATTCTCCCCAACAGCACCAAAACCAGCTATCTTATGCCTGAAGCCCCCAGAATGTTGACTCAGACCTAAAAACACCCTGAATACATCGCCTCACTGGGCTGAGGCCATGCACATACAGAAGGACAGCGTTCCCCCATCTTCCAGGGGTCACCTCAACTGTAGACAGTGCAGCCAGCGCCCTTTTAAAGTGCCAGGTGTCTGTGGGGCAGGAAGGGACCTGCAGAGCTGACCAGAGCCTTCCCCAGCCAGAGCAAACGCTCCATCCTGCCTCAGCAGGCACCTTCTCACATTCATTTTCTAAAAGGGTTAGGGCATTAAAAACAGCAACAAAATCCTAGAAATGCTCTGGTCCAATGCCAGGAGGTTCCAAGACCAAGTCCAATTCTTGCCAATGGGCAGAAGGCAAGGACCCCTCCCAGCCTGGGGAGGGCACCCCCCACCCTCCACCCCAGATCCCCAGCCCTGCTGGGACCCAGCCAGCAGGTACGGGGAGAACAGAAGCACCTCCCCTCGCCTGGGGGAGGAGAAAATACCAAACTGTGAACTCTTTAAAAAAAAAAAAAAAAGGGAGGAAGGAAAGAAAAAAGAAAAAAAAAAATCAGGAAAGAAAAGGAAAAAGGTATGCGGCTAAGTAAACACCAGCCTGCTGGGTTTATACAAAATGAGTGGAAGTTAGAGTGTCGGGGAGTCTGTCCAGGGACCGGCGGGCAGCCAGAACCCACCTTCAAGCAAGTAAGGAGGACAAAGCCAGGGGAAAGTGCTGAGAGCAGAGGGTACAGCGAGGGGTAGGGGCGGGGGCAGGGCCAGACTGCTCCCCACTGGGAAAACTCCCTTAATGGACGCGCCCCCGCCGCCCCCTCCTTTGCCCAGAGAGGGCATGTTTTCAGAGGTTGGCTGAGGCTTTTCTGGCCAGGAAACCAGCTCCGGGCCAGTCCAGCTACAGCCCATCTGCTTCTCCAGCATTGGCCCTGGCCTGGGCCAGCTGAGCCTGAGGGGAGAGAAAGGGCGCTTGGCTTGGCAAACCCAGCCCAGCCGGGCTGCTGACCTCCAGGGCCTTGGGAGGCACCTATCCTGGCTTCATTAAGGGAAGCCAGCTGCCCAGGACCCAGCCCTGGGCAGAGGGGAACTGCAGCTCAGGCTCAGACCTTTCTCAGCAGGGGGCTCAGGCCTGAGCTGGAGCCAACTGGAGAGGGCAGGGAGGGGCAGGGGCGGTGCCACGTTCCAGCCGGGCTGCGAGGGCTGGGCTGCTGACCGCACGGCAGGCAGGGCCCAGGGATCCTTGGGAAGGGCTCAGTGGACGGGCAGGCGAGGGCCAGGGTGCTGTGCTGGAGACAAGCGTGTGCAAAGTGCAGCTGCCGGGGCAGCAGGAGAACATTCGCTGCGGGGGAGGGAGGTCTCAATCCGGAGCGCGGATGGGGTTTGAGGTCTTGGTTTCCCGGAGGAGGCTGCCAGCAGGTCCCCCGGGACGCAGGGGAGGGACAGCTGAAGCACTAAGCAGTCAGAGGGCCATGGTGGCAGGATTCTGGGGGGTGAATTGCCCCCCCAAGGACAAGGGGGCAATGGAGCAAGGCCCTGCCAAGGCTGAGCCAGCGCTCCTGGAGTGAACGGGGACACAGGACAAGAGGCCCCTCGGCCACCAGCCTCCCTGCACGTGCAGGAACTACTGAATGTCCTCGCCGAGGGCCCAGGTGGGCTTAGAGGGGCAGTGCCCGCCATGGGTCTCTGCCCACCTGCTTCACGGGCCCATGTGTCCTGCTCTCTAGTGGTTCAGAGGAGAATATTCACAGTGGTGCCCGGGGCCCTTGCGGGCCATGAGCGTCCCAGCATAGATGGGAGGTCAATGGAATGATGCTTTGGGGCTGGAGTGCACGGAGGAGGCACAGATGAGAGGCAGCACGGATGGTGATCCGAAGGGTAAGGTCCCTTGTGGAATGACGCGGGTCTGGACGCCCGTGAAGGCAGGGCCCTTCTCCAGCCGGGGCACCTGCTCCTCAATGGCTTTCGATCACGACTGGCTCGTAGACCCCAGAGGAGACCCTGTGGGGAGAAACAGGTCAGCTTGTCCTCCCTGATGGTCCTCTGGGCCAGCCCTGGGAGGTACTTCACAAGCACTGTTAACTGGCCCCATTTTGCAGAGAGAAACTGAGTCTCAGAGAAGCTGAGTCACTTGCCCAGGGTAACACAGATGTTACGTACCTGAGCCAATGGGATCAAAGAGCTTGCACAGACCATGCCCAAGCCCCCCGCGTACCAGCAGCTCACATGCTGCGGTGTGCTGTGCCCATCCTCACAGCAATTCAGGCAGAGAGGATCTGCAGCCAGCCCCACTTGACAGATAAAGAAACTGAAGTTCAGAGAGATTACGGGGCTTGCGAAAGTGCAGCAGAAGGTGGGGAAGTTTGATCAGCTTTTCTCCCAGCCAAGGCCAGGCCCACTGGCAGGGCTGTAGTCATTCGGGGCGCAGTATACAGCTCTGCAGTGACCTTGCTCAATCTCAGTTTCCTCATCCTCAGAGGGGGCTGGAGAGGGATGTCACAAAGCCCCAAGAAGTGCCCTCTGTTTTCTCTTTGCCCGCTCCACTATGGGCAGCCTAGGCCACGCAAAGATGGCAGTTGCAATTTTGAGCCTCAGCCAGCAGAGGTCAGCAGAGCAACACCAGAGGGCAGGTCTGAGGCCCCAGTGTGGCCCAGCCAAGCCTCCTACTGCTCTGGCCCTAGATGTTAAATGGGCACTTTCCCATCTGGCCCACAAGAACCAGGAGTAAAGGCTTCAGCACAGCCCTGCAGGTGGTAAGCTCCTCCACTCATTCATTCAATGAGCCAGGCACACACAGACCAGCATGCTCTAAATCAATGATTTAGAGGGTACTCTATATACTGGCAGAGTTCAAGCCACAAGTTTGTTGATCCTCACATCTGCTTGCCTCTGAACATCATGAAGCAGAAATCTGTGTTGCGCACTGCAGTATCCCCAGCACCTAGCTCAGAACCATGGAACGTAGCTGGTGCACAGTAACTATGCATTTAATATACATGAGTCGTCATCATCATTTTTTAGGAGCTCCCAGGCCCAGGAAGAAGGGAAAGAAAAGTGGAATCCAAAATAAAGATGTATGAAGCCCCTGCTGTGTGGCAAGCCCTATGTCAGGCATTTTCCAAGGTTCCTCGGAACCCTCCCAAACCAAATCTGTGGCGTTTGTCCCAGGTTTCTGGGTGAGGTGGTGTGATTCATATCATTTGACAGATGGAAAAACCGAGGCTCAGACATACATGACTGGCCTGAAGCCACACGCTCTCACCACGGGGGCCCAGAGCCACACTCGTCACCCGCCCAGAACCTTCCCCCACCTACCTGTTGGCCAGCTGGATACCACTCAGGGTGGTGGTGCCATCGCGCTCACGAACAGCCGGAGGTTGCTGTCTGTGGGGACACAGGGAAAGACAGAAGCTGAATGGAGCAGCGAAGCCAGGGAGCCCCAGGCACTGTCCCCCTGCCAGTGCTGGCGGCTCACCCGGGCACCAGCCCCTGCACCCCGCCTGCGCTGGCGGCTCACCCTCAGTGTTGCTCCCTTCCGTGAAGTCCTGGCTCTGCATGATCTTCTCTACGATGTCATCAGCATCAATGCGCGTGTCATCCACCCAGGTGGGGTGGCTCTCCACCGAGTCCTTCTTCCTCCTGGGGTGGGGCAGGAGTCAGAAGAGTCACATGACCATAGGACCCAGTCCCCGTCCACCGCACTCAGGACCCTTCGAGTGCACGTGGAAGCTGGTCCAGAGTGTGTTCATTGAACTGTCACATCAACCCTACGGTGTGGATGCAGCTGCAACCTGGTTTTAGAGAGGAGCCTGCGGAGGCCCTGAGAAATTAAGTGCCAGCCTCTGAGAGGTCACAGAGCACGGAAGCAGGCTGGCCCCAGGGTATGCAAGCCCACCCGCAGCATCCGCCCACTGAGCATGCGTGCCAGGCTGGGTGCAGCCAGTGTGGAGCATCAGCTGGTTCGACAGCCACGCACCCCATGACGACGGGGCCCAGTTGTCCCTGTGTTACAGGTGGAGGAGCAGAGGTTCCGGGAGCTACCGGAGGGCTCTGCGCTCTAGCAGCACTTGCGGTGAGACCTACCGGAATGAGCGGTCTGACAGATGCGGAGGCCGGGGCGGCCGCGGTGGCTTCTCGGGGGGCCGGTGCTCGCGCTCGCTGCCTTCAGGCCCCTCCACGGCCATGCTGAGGCCGCCTGAGGCGCTGCTGCTGGTGGACGTGTTCCGGCGGTGTGTCAGGTCCGAGAGGCTCGAGGAGCGCGA
>SJXQ01002471.1:426654-447292 GCA_006408695.1 Aepyceros melampus
ACAGCAGCCCCACCCCTCAGGTGGCCTGCACCAGCACTCACGTCTTGAAGCAGGGGTCTCCCGAGAGCAGGAACATTCCAATGGTGACCTATGCAAAAGCCGGGGAGATCAGCCACACCCTGTTCAACCCTCCCAGCTCCCCCACAGGCGCCTGGACCCCTGCTCTGGCTTCAGATGAGCTTGGACTCTGATCCCATCTCTGTCCCTTGCTGGCCCTGGTGACACCACCAAACTTCACTGAAGCCCAGTTTTCTCGTGCAGAGGACAAAACTGATCCTAACAGCTGCCGCGTGGGATGGCAGAGGATGCCTGGGGCACCTGGCAAGGAGTGAGTGAGAGTGAGTCGGCTACTGTCATTTCAGAACGGCGAACAGACTGTGGGACCCTCAAGGGTGAGGCCGCAGACACTCTCCATCCTCACAGCCCCCAGAGCGGGCGAGGCAGGTGAGAGGGGGGCTCTTAAAGCCTACCTGGTGGGGAGGGGCCCAGCCTGACACGGTGTAGGGGTTCACAGCGTCCAACACAGAGGGCAGGGGTGTGTGAAAGTTTGTTGAATAAAGCAAAGCAAGAAGTCATTAGAAACGTTTAACATCCACTTGGGCAAAGAGTTCTGCAATAGTTCAAACAAGGCAAGATTTGGGTCCTCGAATCAGGGCTAGGAGGAAGTGACGGGTGATGGGGTGAGAAAGAATCCCAGGGACACCTCCGACAAAAACGGTACCCGCCGGGGTGAGGCTGAGATTTTTAATGGGTTATTTCATGTGGCTGTGATAGCAACCTGCCACACACGTGGTGGCCCCAGGCTGTAGACACAGGAACTGAGACACAGACTCAGGGGAAACAGATGACTGTCCAAGGTCCTGCCGCGGCCTTGGACCCGAGGCCCCCTGATCTGGGCTGAGGATGCACTGAGGCCCTGGCTCTCACAAGAGCTAGCCTGGACCTTTCCAGGGGCCTCTGGCTTCTTCTCCAAAAGGTCCAGGAGACCCTAGTGCCCTTGCCTACCACCTCCTACCCAGCTCGCCAGATGCAGCACGCTCCCACTGGGTCAGCTCACAGGGCTGTGGTTAAGACAAGACTGTTTTCTCAGCCAGGTGGAAGGGTGTGGAGATGAGGAAGAGAGGTAAGCTCGCAGCGGATGCCCCGATATCTCTGTCCCCAGGGGTTCAGGAGGCAGCTGCCCGGGGGGAGGGTGCTGCTCCAGCCCCGGAAACCTTCACTTGGCTGAGGCCTCGGGGTGGCTGCCCGGGTCTGCCGGGTGCAGGGACGGCAGGACGCCCTGGTTCTCCAGAGCTCAGGTGGCCCTGCGTCATGCACAGCCGTCGTTAGGAGCTGGGCTTCAGGGTCAGGTGCCAGCTTTGCTGTGCCTCTGGGTGGATGACCACCCGAAGGTGGAGCCCCTCCTGTGCACAACTGGGGCCAGGAAGAGACACCACTCCCTGCCAGACTGTGGTTGGGCACCACGAGATAAAGGGTGCTGATCTCACCACAAGAGACTGTTGGGGTCTACTCCCTGAGCCCCAATTATGGCGGGCAAAACTGAGGCCAGAGGCTGAGTCAGGCCTCCAAGGGGGGTTTCCTGACCCCAGGGCCCACGTCTTCCCAGGGTCTCTCGTTGTTCGTCTGGGGTGAGAACCTGTGTTCTTCGAAACTCCCCAGGGGACTCTGACAGGGAGGTGGTCCGCCCTTGCCCCTGCCCCTGGGTGGGAGGGGCAGATGAGGCCCAGAGCCCTGGTACCTTGAGGATGGAGTTGTCCTGTCGAGTGTTCTTCGTGTCGTAGCCCTCCAGCAGGCAGCAGCGCACCGTGGAGCCCGAGCCTGCGAACTCTGCCAGGTTCAAGTCGGTGAAGCCCAGCTGAGCGGGGACAGAGGAGAGGGTGGGAGGCTGAGAGGAGTGTGGGCGCAGCGCTGGTGGCCCAAGGGTGAGCTGGGCCGGGGGCAGGAGGGCCGGGGGCCGGAGCCCTGGGCCCGCCCCGCAGCCCCGACAGACTGTTGCATAACCGGCACCCAAGGACACGGCCCCAGCTGGCGGCTCCGCGTGGCAAAGCCAGGAGCTCACATCCCCGGGCTGCACAAAGCACCCTTTGTGCCGTGTCCCGGCGTGCATCAGGGCAGCGCCCGAGATGAAAGGACATTGTTGTCTGGGACACAGACGCACTGTTCCCAGGGAAACAAGGCCATGCTGTGGGAGTGGGGGAGGGGGGGGGGGGGGGCGTGCTGGGGGGCGGGCGGGAGACCCTGGTGGGGGTTGGAGCCAGGGGCTGGTGGGAACCCCGAGCTGTCACGGGATGGAGAGGGGAGCCTGGGGTGGGGAGGGAAGTGAGAAAGTGGAAGAACAGGGTGGATGAGCTGAGAAGGCCTCCTGGGCGGAAGCCACATCTGCCAGACCTGGAGACTGGGGTGTGGGGGGTGGGTGCTGGGCTTAGGGACCTGGAGTACAAATCAAGCTAAGCGGGGACATTCATTGAGCACCTGCTGCACGCAAGTCTCTACTGCAGAGTGTAGAGTACATGCTTCAGACCCAGAAACTAAGGCTCAGAGCAGACAAGTGACCTGCTCAGGGGCTCACACACCTTATCCGGCAGAGCCAGGACTGAAACGAGGCCTGATCAGTGTCAGATCTCACCACCTTTCTGGGCCTGTTTCTTCCTCTGATTAAAGGGACCTGAGCCTGTGGTGGGACTTCCTAGCTGGTCCAGTGGTAAAGAACCTGCCTTTCAATGCAGGAGACCTAAGAGACACAAGTTCAGTCCCTGTGTGGGAGGAACCCCTGGAGGAGGGCATGGCAACCCACTCCAGTATTCTTGCCTGGAGAAACCCATGGCCAGAGGACCCTGGTGGGCTACAGTCCGTGGGGCTGCAAAGAGTCGGACACGACTGAAATGACTTAGCATGCACACACGAGCCTGTGATGGAAGGGAAGGGCCTGGGAGGCCTGACAGGTGACACAGCGGGGGAAGGTGGGTGCTCCCGCTGTTTGCTGGCCTTTTCTTCCCTGGCTGTCCTTCACCCACGTGCGTCACCAGGAGGAGAACTCTCCACTCTAAGAGCACCTTCCGCAGCCCAGTCCTAGCCACCTGTCCTCTGCTTCTGGGCGAGGTGCTGGCACCCAGGACAGGGCACAGGGCACGGCCGTGCCCACTGAACTTCCTGAGCTCTGGTCGGTGGGAAGGGACTCACTCCGCTTATTGCCTGCCTCAGGCTCTCCACGCAGGTGAGGCGAGACAAAGGCACGTCCCCTCTGGACTGACTGAGCCCACCTCCCTGCTGCTGGGTGCCTCCCCGGGCCCCAGAGGGTGGGCGAGAGGCTCCACAAGAAGGCGGGCTCGGGGCAGAGCAGGCTGACTCAAAGCCAGAGGTAACCCTTTCAGAGCCGTCTTCCCCACTTTCCCCAGTGGAAAGGCTTTAAACGGGAAGGCCTGAAGTACCTGTGGGCGAGGGGAAACCTGCCCGCCACACAGACGTGCAGCCGCAGGGGTGACTGAGCCCCCTTCACCCAGCCAGACGAGGGACCCTCCACTGTTAGAAAGCAAAAGGAAACTTGTGATGACACAAAACATGCCCGCGCTGTAAGGGGTAGCTAAAAAGGTTTCAGAATCTGCAGGACGAGTCCCTCTTGTGCATTTAAAAATCCCATCACCTGCGGGTGCTTAGGTGCACCCACGGGGGCTCCTCGTATGATCCTCTAAACCACATGCACGTGTTTTATTCACTGCTCTGGATGAGACAGTTCATGCATTTTTCTTCTGCTGCTTGTTTCTTAAAGTATTTATTGCTAGATTTGGCTTTACTGGGTCTTAGTTGAGGCATGTGGGATCAGTTCCCTGACCAGGGATCAAACCTGGGCCCCTTGCATTGGGAGTGTGGAGTCTTAGCCACTGGACCACTAGGGAAGTCCCCCGCTTCAGGCATTTTTGTTTTCTTAAGAGGTCTGGAAGGGTGTGAGGAGGAGGCTGAGGGAGGCACGTGGTGGGAAGCCCTCTACCATCTGTGCTGCAATGAGCATCCGCTGCCTTTACGTTAAACACAGAGGCTGTCAATAAAGATATCTCAAAAAAAAAAAAAAAGATATCTCCAAAAACTAATACATCTCATAGAGGGCAGGGCGTCTTCTGTTTGGGGCAAGAGAGGTGGCTGGAGGTTCTTCTTAGAGCTTCTCTCATGCCAGTCCCATCCCGTCCCACCCCACTATCCCTTCACCTGGCTTGGCTTACCTTAGAATAAGCCTTCCCACCTTCAGTTCCTGCAAGGGAAACGGACATGGAGATCAGGATGGCTAGGGAATCCCAGCGACCTCACGGGTCTTCCCAATCCTCTCTGCCCCCCTCCCCACCTGACCCCCAGGGGAGGAGGACAGGAAATGAGGTAGCCTGACTCAGGGGATAGGCCCAGAGGCACCAGCCCGGTGGTCCTGGCAGCCCCCACCAGCCTCACCTTGCGCACAGACACACGGAAGATGCAGGGGTCGAGCAGGCCGGTGGCTGGGTTGGCGCTCATCTTACACACGAAGGTGAACCTCTTCCGCCACCGCACGCAGTTCTCCTGCACCTCCTCCCTGCGGGCACAAGGGGTGGGGGCCCAGGTTCAGGGAGGTGAGGGCCCTGTCCCCTGCGGGGATGGGCAGGGGAGCTCTCACTTTTCACTTTGTATCACAAAGTGACTGCATTTTCCTAACAAGAATCTGCTTGTGGAAGTGTGATGAAAACAACAACAAAAAAAAACAAGATAAAAAAGGGGAAAAAACCACAAGGCAAGCGAGGGTGAGAGCAGGCTGGCAGTGGGGGGGAGTGCAGGGAGGGGGCAGCCGTGTGTTTCCAGCACTGCCTGCCCCCCAGCCCCCCACTTTGTTCTGGGGCCTCAGACAGCTCCTTCGGCTGCCACATCCCCCTCCCACTGGACTGCCGCTGGCTATCTCCAGTGAGCCTCACAAAGGTATTCCTGGGATGGACTGCCAGCCCTTTTCACAGATGAAGAAACTGAGGCTAGATAAACCGCCCATATCACCCAGCCAGGAAACAGGTGTGCCCTCAGTCCAGTGCTGCCTGGCTCCAGAGCCCCCTTCTTCACCAGTAGTAACAGCGATGATAAAAGTAGTAACAGCAACAATAGCAAACACTCACAGCACGCTTCCTATGTGCCAGGCACCATCCAAAGCCACTGGAGCCTGCTCCAAGCACTGGTGATCCACAGTCATGCTAACCCTCCCAGCAATTGTCTGCAGCAGCTACCGTCAGTAGTCCAAGCCCACATTCAAAGAAACGGGACCTCTGGGGCTAAGACTTCAGCCCAAGGCCCACCACGAGCAGAGCAGAACAGGGACTAGAACCCAAGCTTCCTGGCTCTGTGCCACAGGTATGTCCTTCCCATTGGGTCGGGGGTTGGGGGGGACAAGCTGGCTTTCCAGCTCCTGGAGCTCCTCCTGGGCCTGGGGAGCATGACCCAGCACCCCCCGCCACTGGGGAGGTGCCTTGTGCCCGAGGGGTGAGTGGGGGCCGGCAGGAGCAGTTCCCCCAGCCTCTCCAGCTGCGGTGGCCCTGGAGGTTCAAGTTGGGGGTGCAAGTAGTTGTGACTTCTCACGTGAAGGAGAGGAGGTACCACCCCCACCCCCGCAGGGCAGGATATGCTCAGGGAGGGGCCCACGTGAGAGACATTATCTCCAGCCTCATCCCACCTAACAGGGACGGCTAAGCAGACAGCTGAGGAAGTGACCGCTCCACCCACTGAAGACCGGAGGGGCTCGGGTTAGCGGCCAGATTGGGGCCTGAGGGCAGAGGGTCAGCACAGGTTGAGGATCTCCTGAACACTTGCTTCCCCCGGCAACTCCAGAAGGGGACGGACTCTGTGCCGACCCTTCTATACAGTTGAGAGCACTGAGGCTCCCGGAGACCACCCAAGGTCACACTCCCCAGAGACGGGCAAAGCAGGATCCGAGCTTAGGGCCGGCCAATTACAGGGTCAGAGTGCCCAGCCATCGTCTTGGTTCACCAAGTCAGCAGCTCGGGAGAGGCTGGCACGTGGAACCCACAAGGGTCGTGGGGCCAGCTGCAACATGCTCGGTCCCTAAGGCATCTATCTGGGTCTCTGAGTTCCAAGTATGTGCCGGGTGCTGGACACCGCAGTGGACCGGATTCACAGACTTGACATTTGACAGTCACCCCAGTGATGACTCAGTGTCACCAGGACAGGCTGGGGGAAGGGATGAGTCAACTAGGAAGGCTACTAGCTGCAGAGATGGCATTCAGGCGCAGATCCGAATGCAGGGAAGGGGAGTAGCCAGTCCGGAGACAGTTCCCAGCAGAGGGAACTGCATGAGTGGGAAACGAACATACTCTTGGGTTCTCGGCCCATGAAGGCCCCCGAGCCAAGCCTCTATAAGGAGCTCCCTTCTGGCTCCACAAGGCTTTGAGGATGGGACCAAGGCTTCCCCACGTCCTGCCAGGGCTGTGATGGAAGCAACATGAGTCGGCCAGGCAGACCCGGGCTCACAGCCTCACACTGCGCAGCTCAGGCTGGGGCCCAACCCCTGCATCGGCATCGGTGAAACAGGTGCGGGAGCCACGCACCGCGGGCGCCTGAGAGCATCAGGGAGGTGCACCCGCCCAGGGCCAGGCCGGGGCGGCCCCCGAGACATGTCTCATCGGATGAAGACGCTGGAGTCCAGGGGCACTCAATCACCAAGACACTCTGACCTTGTTAGGAAGGTGAGCTCCAGCAACCCCAGCAGACTGGGGACAACAGAAAAGGTCAGGGCTCGAGAGGAGGAGGAAGGGAGAGTGCCCAATCCCCTGGTGGACAAGGGGCAGGAAGCAGGTGCCCCAGGAGAAGTGGGGGCCCCAGGCCAGAGCACCATCTGACCCAGCCGTGGCGGCCCTCCTCCTTCATTCACCAAATAACTGAGCACCAGCTGTGTGCCAGTCCCTGTTCTGTGCACTGGGACCGCAGCACTAACTAGCTTACATTTTGCCGGAAGGAAAAACTAAAACTACCTCTACTGGCAGGTGACTTGATCTGCTATGCAGAAAATCCGAAGGAAGCCACCACCTATTAGAATACATGAGTTCAGCCAGGTTGCAGAATACAAGGTCAATATACAAAAATCAAGGACCTCCTGTATACTAGTGGACATCCACAATGAAATAAAAGAGTTTCACTTACGATAGTATCAAAAAGAATAACTTTAACAAAAGAAGTATAAAACATATGCTCTGTAAAACTACAAACTATCAATACCTTACTGAAAGAAATTCAAGAATATCTAAGTAAGTGGAAAGACATCCCATAGTCATGGACAGAAAGATTTAACTTGTTAAGATGACAGTACTCCCAAATTGGTCTAAAAATTCAATACAATCCCTATCAAAATCTCAGCTGACTTCGCCACCGAAAATTGAAAAGTTGATCCTAAACCTTAGAAACGCAAGGGACCAGAATAATCAGAACAATCTAGAACATAAGTAAAGGATTCACATGTCTTGACTGCAAAAATTCTACAAAGCTACAATAATTAATAAAGTGTGGTTCTGGCATAAGGATAGGTACAGATTTAAGGAATAGAATTGCGAGTCCAGAAATAAATCTTCACATTTATGGTAAATTAATTTTAACAAAGGTACAAATGGGGGAGAGAATAGCCTTTTTTAACAAAAGTTGCTGGGACAACTGATATTCACATTCAAAAGAGTGAAGTAGGACCCATTTTTCACCCCATGTACAATAATTAACTCAAAATGAATCAAAGGCCTAAGCTGAACAGCAAAAAACTATAAAACTCTTAGAAGAAAACACAGGGGTACTGCTTCATGATCTGTGATGAGGCAACAGTTTCTTAGCTATGACACCAAAAGTACAAGCACTAAGATAAAAATATCGATATACTAAACTTCACAAAAATTTTAAAACTCTGTGATTCAAAGAACACCAACAAAAAAGTGGAAAGACACCCACAGAACAAGAGAAAATATTTGCAAATCATTTATATAAGGGACTTGTAGCTAGAGTATATAAAGAGCTCTTACAACTCAAAAATAAAGGCAGATAACCCAATTTAAAAATAGGCAGATAGACATTTCTCCAAAGAAGATATACAAATGGCCAATAAACACACAAGAAGATGCTCAACATCAGTAACTATCAGAGAAACACAAATCAAAACTGTAACAAGCGACCACTTCACACCCACTAGAACGGCTACAATCAAGGTGGATAATAACCAGTGTTGATGAGGATGTGGAGAAACTGAAACACTCGTGCAGTGCTGGCAGGAATGTAAAACGGTGCAGCTGCTTTGGAAAACAGTCTGGCAGTTCCTCAAGTGGTTAAACTACGTCACCATATGACTCAGCAATTCTACTCCTAGGTATAAAGCCAAGAGAAATGAAACATACGTCCATACGAAAATTTGTGCACAGATGTACACAGCAGCATTATTTGTAACAAAAAGCCAAAAAAGTGAGAGCAAACCTGATGTCCACCAGCTGGTGAGTGGACACATCAAGTGTGACACATCCGAGCAGCGGATAGCTGTTCAGCAGTCCGATGAGCACCTAGACACGCTGCAGTGTGAACTAACCCTGAAACCATTCTGCTTATGAGAAGCCAGTCACAAAGGGCATACACTGCATGATTCGGTTTCTAAGAAATGTCCAGAAGAGGCAGACCCGTAAGAGACAGAAGGACTGACGCCTGCCGGGAGATGGGGGAGTTGGGGGGAAAGGGAATAACTGCTAATGGGTACGGAGTTTCTTTTAGGGTGATGAAAACATTCTAAACTTGACTGTGGTGACAGTCACAACTCTGAATATACGGAAAACTTTAAATGGGTGAACTGTGTGTTTTGTGAATTGCAGCTAAAAGAACAAGTTACCAAAACCAAAACAAAAGCATGGTAGTTCAAGCAGAGAGGGAAATGGAGCACAGAGAACAGGGAAGGTGGGTGGGGAGTACCGGACGGAGATGAGAAGCAGGGAGCTGCTCCTCTGGGCAGGCGGGTAGGGAAAGCCCCGTGGCAGTAATGCCTGATCAAGGTCTGCAGTGAAGTGAGGGTGTGGGCTGAGCAAAGACTAGGGGGAAGGGCCATCCTGATGCATGAACAGCAAGTGCAAAGGCCCTGAGGTAGAAACAAACTTGGAGAAGCAGCGTGGGGGTTCAGGGGCTGAATGTGACTGGGGAGGGGAGCAGAGGGGATGAGGCAGTGGAGGGAGCAGAGTTAGGTCACGCTGGACCGTGGTGAGAACCCTTGAGCCTTCCCCGACAGTGCCTCGGTCTTGCCACAATGGATTCCGGGCTGAGGGCAGCCTGGAGGAGGTGGGTGGAGGGGCACAAAGACTAGACTGCTTCCCATTGGGCAAGGCCCCAAGCCTGAAAGCAAGGAAAGCTAGAAGGCAGCCAGAGCGCCAGAGCAGACCCTCAGCCTCCACCCGCCCCTCCACTGGCCTGAGCCAGCCCAGGAGTGGCAGCAGCTGCTGCAGTCTGAAGAGGAAGCTCACAGTGCCGGGCATGTTGAAACACCCAGAGGAATCAGGATTAGTGTCTGGGAACGAAAGCCGGTATCGAATTGTGCATTCTCTCCCTTCCCCTTTGTTAGTCTGCCATGGGAACACCGGGCCAGGAAGCCTCCCTGACCGTGGTTCCTGCAGGCCTGGCCAGAGAAAGCCTCGGGGACCCCTCCCAGGCTTGGGTGACAGGCGGCTTCCTCTCCCACTGTGGGAAGGTGGGCGGGGCAGGGCTCACGGGATCAGTCCCGCGCCCCCTTCGTGTTTCCATGGGGCTCTAAACACATTATTAAGTCCCGCCACTCCCACGGGAAGAAGCACGGAGCCTCACCCTGACACACCCCGGGAGGTCACGGCAAGGATCAAACAAGCGCCCAGCAGCGGCCATTCCCTGAGGGCCTACTGTGTGCTGCCCAGAACTCTTCAGCACTGGCTGTACGGCGGCCCACTTCACAGATGAGGAAAACGAGGCTCGGAAAGGCTGAGAAACCCAGTCACAGAGCAGTGAGAAGCGGAGCTTGGTCCTGACTCGGGGCCCATCTGTGTCCAGAGTCAGGGACGGTACAGCCAGGAGTCTGGAGTCCCAGACACAGGCAGGGATAATGGGGGGAGATGAATATAGACTCAGGGTGGGGACAGGGGCATGTATTTAAAAAAAAAAAAGCAGGAATTAAGATGCCAAGCAGAGGACCAGGAGCCCTAGGTGGGAGCTGAGTTTAGCCAGGTTTAAGGAAATCTCAGGGCTTGATGAAGAGCCTCTCATGAAGCACTTAGTAGGTGTCAGGTACTCCTGAAGGACCTAAGAACATAAACAGTGAACAAAACAAAAAAATTCTGCCTTCAAGGGGCTTAGAGTCTGGCAGTAGGTAGGAGGCAGTGAAATGAGGCAAAAGCACGGCAGATGGTGGGAAGTGCTGTGGAGGAAGGAGCCTGAGCGCAAGACGGCCAGGAAAGGTGTTGACGGGAAGGGGACACCTGAGCAAAAAGCTGAAGGAGGTGAGAGAGTGACTACGATGCAGACACCTGGGGGAAGAACAATCCAGGAGCGAGGAACAGTCAGTGCAAAGGCCCTGAAGTGGGAATCTGCCTGGCATGGTTAGGGAGGCCACGGGCCAAGAAGGCACCATGGGGAATGGTCCCCAGGAATAGCAAGGGCCCCCGCTTCGGGGCTGCCAACGGCCCTGAAGGTGACCAGGATGCTGAAAGCTGAGCACCGCCAGACACCAGCCATGAGTCGATGGACTGTGGTCCCAGGGGCGGGGGCAGGGATGGGGCCTGTGCGGGAATGTGGATCTCTGCACACATTCCCGACTCCCCAGGTGCAGTGAGCAGGACTGCGGGAACAGGGAGAGCAGAAAAAGTTACAAGTGAGCCTCTACGACGAAAAAGCATCCAGAAGATGCTCATTAAGAACACACAGGGCTGGAAGGCTTCCCTGTGTCCAGTGGCTAAGACTCCACACTCTCAATGCAGGGGCCTAACTTCAATCCCTGGTCAGAGAACTAGATCCCACATGCTGCAACTAAGAGTTCGAGGGCCACAACTAAAACCCAGTGCAGTCAAATAAATTTTAAAAAGGAAAAAATCACACACACACAGGACTGTGTATGCACTCGCCCACCCTGCTTCCCCTGCTAATGTGTCTTAGAATGGGCTGAACTGGAATGTAAAGATGACGGTGCCAAACCCAAAGAGGACACCACTGAGAGCCCTCGGCTGCAGGTCCCCAAACTGAGCGGCCCGCTCCACCTACAAAGGGGCAGGAAGGGACAGTGGCTGAGGGAAGGAGGGAGCTTGGGCAGGTCTGGCTAATGTGGGGTGAGGGACTGCAGGGCCACTGTCTTCATGTCTCTCCGAGAACTGTTTCTGTAATTGAACTTGAAATTGAAAAGTGAGAAAGCGTCTGAGGTTAGAAAAACAGTGAAAGTGTTAAGTTGTTCAGTTGTGTCCACCTCTGTGACCCCATGGTCTACAGCCCACTAGGTTCCTCTGTCCATGGGATTTCCCAGGCAAGAATACTGGAGTGGGTAGCCATTCCCTTCTCCAGGGGATCTTCCCAACCCAGGGATCGAACGTGGGTCTCCTGCACTGCAGGCAGATACCTTACCGTGTCTGAGCCGCCAGGGAAGTCCTGTGAGGTTAGAAGGGCTGTCAAAAGCCTAAAGGATTTGAATGCCCACCTACCTGATTCAAGGCCTGGGCCAACACTCGTCCTCCTGGCAGGACTGGGCAGCCCCTTGTAAGAGACAAAGATGGCCTCGAACCTCCCTCGCCTGGGGTTTTAGGGTTTGAGTCCACGCTGCCAGGGACAGGTAATTACAGACACTGGGTTTACAGGAGAGTTTCGTTTTTAGCTTTAAGATATACAATTAGACGTCCAAACCCCAGAGAGGCAGGGCGAGGCCTCTCCACCCACCACAGCCTGCCGGTGGCCCTCACAGTGACAGAATTCAGCTATTTCTGGGCTGTCCTGAAATAGAGCAGAGCACCCTACCAGGCTGGTGTCTCCCTCAGAGCTACCCTGGCCCCAGATCCTGACCAGGGCCTCTCTTATGTATCCACAAAGCCTCCCTGTGGGCACCGGCTCGGTGCCAGGCTGCGTGGGCAGGGGGTACACAACCAGAGCAGACATCCTCAGGAGCCCCCGGCTCAGTGGGGAGACACACTTACACAAAAGTCAAGTGAAAGTCACTCAGTCGTGTCCGACTCTTTGTGACCCCATGGACTAGAGAGTCCATGGAATTCTCCAGGTCAGAATACTGGAGTGGGTAGCCTTTCCCTTCTCCAGGGGATCTTCCCAACCAACCCAGGTCTCCTGAACTGCAGATTCTTCACCAGTTGAGCGACAAGGAAAACCCAATTACACAAAAAGTGACTTGACAACTGTTGTCTGCATCCCAGGAAGGGAAGGGGCTGCAAGTAGCGGAAGAGACCGGGGGCAGTGACCCCACACCTGGGACTTCAATGCTGTGGCTAGCTGGACGAAGACGCAAGGAGACAGGCCAGGTGGTGGGAAGAGCCCGGGACCACCTGGAAGGAAGGAGGCCGGAGTTGGGGGGGTGGGGGCAGGAACAGGCAGGTGAGGGCGAGGGCATGAGTGACCCGGAGGCCCGTCACCGGAAGCCAGGACTACAACTATGAAAGGGTGATCCCGCCACCACGTGGGGCCGTGTCCAGCTCCTTTCTCCTCTGCTCAGCCCAAGGCGGGATACGAAGAGTTCTGCCAACCTGGGGTACAGGGGTGTGGTGACCACGTCATCCTAGCATCTGCCCCACCGTGTATCAGGGACCGAGAGAAAGGCAGCCAACCAGCTTTGCAGCCCCACACAGATGGGGGCACAGGGCATCTCGGCCAGCACTGCCTCCCTGGAGCTCACGACAAGAGCTGGACAGAGCAGGACTCTTGTTCCAGAATGTCTTCCCGCCTCCAGGCTCATCTTTAATCAGCAGTAAAACCCAGCCCTCTCATTGAGCCTGTTCTACAGGACACATGTTTTGTATACACAGGCATCGTCTTCTACCACAGTCCTAGGAGATATGTGCCAGCACTGGTCTGATTTTACAGATGAAGAAACTGAGGTCCAGGGAGGAGCAGAACAAGCTCAACCAAGGCGGGACAGAATAGGGTCAGAGGCTGACCCATGGCCACCCCTTCACTTCTTCCCCGTGTTGTTGCCCCTCAAAAGCAAGAAGGAAAGTGGACACCTGGGTGGAGCAAATGCTTCTTCCCAGGCTCCCAGCAACTGAAAGGCCGGGAAGTGAGCCACCATCCTTAGCCTTTCATATGGAGAAATCTGGGGCTCCCAGCAAGAGCCCCCTCCCCCCAGAGTCGGGATTCCGTGGTTCCCCAAGGGCGGCTCACTGGCACATCCCTAACTCCTGGCCCAGATCAGCCTCACTGCCCAGAAAATGTAGTATCTCAGAGCTTTAGCACCGCCCCCAGCTCCATCAAGCAGCTGACAAGGGGTCAGTGCCATGGGGGCTACCTCCTGGCCAGGCTGGCTACAGCCCACAGGCTGTCGCACCTACAAGGGTCCCTGCAGACAGGGACCAGAGCGGGGCCATCTGGGCTGCAGGTGCAGCCCAGATGGCAGCAGTCTCAGAGCAGGAGAGTTGAGAGGGTCTCAGTCGGGGAGCGGAGGCCACAGAAGGGTTCCAGCCCGACCCAGCCTCAGTCCCTCACCTTCCCAGGCTGGCTGCAAGCATTTGTCTGTCTTGTGCCCAGCAGAGAGCCGAGCAGCTCAACCATGGTCACGGTCTAGAAGAGGGGGTGCCAGGGCCTGGGAGGACAGAGCTTCTTAGACTTGAATCAACATTGAAAAACCTTTGGTTTGTCACAAACCAAGATTCCTGGGCCCTACCAGAACTAGACTCTGTCACGGCAGGGTTTCTCCACTTCAGCACTCCAGACATTTGAAACCATTCTGGGCTTTTTGGGGGGGAGTGTCCTGTGCATCACAGGACACTTAGTGGCATCCTACCACGAGCACAAGTCCAGCTGTGACAACCAAATATGTCCCCAGATACTGCCAACTGTCTGGGGGCAAAGACATCCCTGGTTGAGAACCACTGCTGCAGACTCTGGACTGGACTTTTTGAAAAGCTCCCAGGTTAATTCCGAGGCAGGAGTTGGGCACCCAGCTAAGAGTGAGCACAGAGTGGGACCCCAGGGACTCCCGGCCCCTCCCTTTCTGCCCCTAGGATGAGAGAGAAGCAGAGCAAGGCTCCATCACATGAATCCCTCCCCGCCCCCCGACCCCAGGCAGCCACCGCATCCCGCCTGCACCTCCCAGCCACTCAGGTTCTGTGATCTCCCGTCCTTGGGTGGTTTCGAGCGGTCATAGTGATGCAAGCAAGGTTCCCAGCTGATGAAGCCCAACCCAGGGCCAGGAGAGGCGAGTCTCATAAGGGAACGATTTAAATCGACAGCGTCTGCCTGTGCTTCCCTGAGGAGCAGCGAGTCCACCGCCTGGGGAGGGGCCCACCCCAGGGAGCAAACGAGATGGCGAGGCGGCCGTCCAGGGGCTGCAGGGCGGGGGGGGGCCTCCGTTCTAGTGACGTGGCCCACGTGGCGGCCAGGCAGCATCTGGCTCCTGCCAGGAATTCAGGGCCTCGTGTGGGGGAAGCAGCTGGTTGTGGTTCTAACACAGCCAGCCCCTCCTCCTGGGATGCAAAGAGGCAGCAAGAAGTTCCTAGAAGTCGGGCCACTCTGGCGCGGTGAGAAAGCATTAGGGTCAGGAGGAAGGATTCTGCAGGCGGACGCGCCTGGCCTCAAATCCTGCTGCTCACCAGCCCAGAAACTTTGAGCTGGACCGAAAAAACCCAAAGTGGAGACTTCCCTGGTGGTCCCGTGGCTAAGAATCTGCCTTGTAAAGCAGGGGATGTGGATTCAACCCCTGATCTGGGAACTAAGATCTCACATGCTGTGGAGCAACTAAGCCTAAGCACTGCAACAAAAGATCCCACATGACCCAGTGTGCCTGCGTGTGTGCGTGCTCAGTCATGTCTCACGTCTGATTCTTTGCCACCCCTGGACTGGAGTTCGCCAGGCTCCTCAGTTCATGGGATTTTCCAGGCAAGAATACTGGAGTTGGGTTGCCATTTCCTACTCCAGGAGGATCCTCCTGACCCAGGGATCGAATCCACGTCTCCTGTGTCTTTTGCAGTAGCAGGAGGATTCTATACCACTGAGCCACCCGGGGAGCCCACATGACCTGATGCAACCAAATAACTAAAACAATTTATAAAACAAAGCAGGCAGGTGCTGGCTTCTCCATTTTACAGACGCGGGCATACTGCCTCCCAGCTTTGCCCTCCAGACTTGCCCATACCCAGAGGCAGGCTCTGCAGGCAGCTCCCAGGTGAACGTGCGGGGATTCGATTCTCAGCAGACGCAACAGGCCACTCCCTCTTGCTCTTAGAGCCCAAGAGGACAGCAGGCTGTTGGAAGGGATCCAAAGTAAACTTGTTGGCTTTGACCCAGGAATGTCCAAACCCAGGCACCTGGGTGAAGGTGCCCCCCTACTAAGTGTGGCCCAGCCCAGCTTGTTTCCAGGGTACTCTGCCTTGTGCCAGGGGCTGCTCAAGCATGAACCCTCTGCAGGCACAACCACCACCCACTTCACAGATGAGCAAACGTACACTCAGGGAGTCCACAGATCACTCAAGAGGTGAGGGATGAACTGCACCCCCCAAGCCCTACCTCAGGAGCCCACCCCTATCCCCTGCCATGCAGGATGGCTGGGAAAATGCTCCCAGACAGGAGACCTGCTCTCGGGAGCATCGTCAATGTTCCTGTGCTTTGCGGGCTGACCCTTCACAAGTCTCAATACTAGAAAAGAGGCAGTCTGAGACCAGTCTTACCCTAAAAGAGGCGTGGTCACACAAGGTCAGAGTGCATGGTCAGTGCGGCACAACCCTGAGCCAAACCTATTAAGCAAGACCTGCTGGTGTTGGGGACCAAGGCTCGTCAACCCAGGGTGGAAGGGAAAGTGGGAAGTGTTCCTGGAGGAGTTCACGTCAGCTTCCTGCCTACTTATCGGGCGCGGAACTCACAGCTCTCCCTGCCTGACCTCCTGGAGTCCACACCCCAAGCCTGGGAGGTAGGAACTACTGTCCCCACATCACAGGCAGGGAAACTGAGATTCAAAGCACAGAAGCCACCTACCCCAGGTGTGGTCGGGAGATCTGGTCTGAACCCACAGCTGTCTGATCTCGGAATCTCAAACCAGGCCCAGGCCCTAGAAATTCAAAGCAAGAATCCACAGCTGGGCTAGAGTAGCAACTTTCCCTCCCTTCAGAACCCTCAACTGTAAAAAAGGAGAGCTAAAGAGTCAGCTTATTTAACTTATATGCAGAGTACATCATGAGAAACGCTGGACTGGAAGAAGCACAAGCTGGAATCAAGATTTCCAGGAGAAATGCCAATAACCTCAGATATGCAGATGATACCACCCTTATGGCAGAAAGTGAAGAGGAACTAAAAAGCCTCTTGATGAAAGTGAAAGAGAGAGTACAAAAGTTGGCTTAAAGCTCAACATTCAGAAAACAAAGATCATGGCATCCGGTTCCATCACTTCATGGGAAATAGATGGGGAAACAGTGGAAACAGTGTCAGACTATTTTTGGGGGCTCCAAGATCACTGCAGATGGGGACTGCAGCCATGAAATTAAAAGACGCTTACTCCTTGGAAGAAAAGTTATGACCAACCTAGATAGTATATTAAAAAGCAGAGATATTACTTTGCCAACAAAGGTCCATCTAGTCAAGGCTATGGTTTTTCCAATGGTCATGCATGGATGTGAGAGTTGGACTGTGAAGAAAGCTGAGCGCCAAAGAATTGATGCTTTTAACTGTGGTGTTGGAGAAGACTCTTGAGAGTCCCTTGGATTGCAAGGAGATCCAACCAGTCCATCCTAAAGGAGATCAGTCCTGGCTGTTCATTGGAAGGACTGATGCTGAAGCTGAAACTCCAATACTTTGGCCACCTCATGCAAAGAGTTGACTCACTGGAAAAGACCTTGATGCTGGGAGGGATTGGGGACAAGAGGAGAAGGGGACAACAGAGGATGAGATGGCTGGATGGCATCACCGACTCAGAGATGAGTTTGACTGAACTCCGGGAGTTAGTGATGGACAGGGAGGCCTGGCGTGCTGTGATTCATGGGGTCGAAAAGAGTCGGACATGACTGAGCGACTGAACTGAACTGACTGAGAGGGTCAGCTATGTGTGGGTTGGGGGGGTGGGGGTTCCCTTCCTGAGCCCCTGAGATCCCCAGCAGGACCGTTCACAAGACAAGGGTGCAGGAGGCAGACAGACTGGGGCCCAAGGCCAGGATCTGGCCCCCCCACTGGACACGTGACCTCTCTGGACCTCAGTCACTGCCCTGTCTCATGGGTTTGCTAAGAGGCTGAATGAGAGAGCAGGGCCTGGTGCATACCAGAGTTCACACACACACAAAGGGGTACATGTCTGTTACCGTCAGAAGCAACTGAGACAGATGGTCCAGCAGAAAGACCAGGCATGCAGGCCCTTGATGGAGCCCCTGCTCCCCCACCCCAGGATATGTACGGACCAGGACATTTCCCCAGACCTTGAACTTGGCTCAGACATCGTGGGAGGTGGACTGGCAGGTAGCCCAGGCATGCTTAGGCCGCTCCTGGCTGACTCACACCTGGGTGGAGACTGAGTCACCCACGGAAGGGAAGAAACAGGAGGGAGGAATCCCCAACTTTGGAGTCCAGTTCCGTGAAGAGCTAGACTCGAGTGAGTCACAGGGATGTCCCTGTCCTGAGCCTCTACCCAGCCCCAGAGCCTTTCCTGAAAGCACCCTCCTCACAACTACTACAGACACATTACTTCCCCTTCTGGGTCTACGTATGGTGAAAATGGAAGGACTTCTCTGGTAGTCCCAGTGGTCAAGACCCTACACTTCCGACGCAGGGGACACAGGTTCAATCCCTGCTCGGGGAGCTAAGATCCCACATGCTGCACACTGTGACCAAAAACAAAAGAAGAAAACGGAAAGAAGCTTCTACATCCCAGAGTGCAGGCGTCTTGGAGGCAGGGCCTCTGTTTCACTCACTGATGTTTCTCACGTCCTAAGGGTGGCACCTGGCACAGGGAGGCACTCAGTAGGTCTCTGATGACTAGATTAGTGACATCCACAGTCCGGCTCCCAATAAGGAGCCCTAGACCCTTCTTGCGCTGAGATTTCCACCTCCAGGAAAGCGGCCTCCAGCTATGGTCAGGACATGCACTCTAGCTTTCGGTGGTCATCGAGGGGTGAGAGGTCATCACCACCTCTGCATCTGCCCCCCGGTGGTCCCACTGCTCCTGGTCCCTGGGCCAGGCCTCCTCTTGCATTCAGGGGCAATACCCAGTCAAAGGCCCACCCCCAGAGAAGACAGGGGCCAGGGCCAGAGCGGGTGGGAGCGGCTGATGCGGCCCCTCCCGCCCCACGCCCAACTCTCCCTGGAGAGCTGGTGTATCCAGCGGTCCTCCCCTGGCCCAGGGGCACCAGGTCAGGGGCCACGGCTGTCTCCGCCACTGTGGGCCCAGTGCCCAGGGCAGGAGCCTGACTCTAACTGCAAATGTTTGCTGAAGGGAGTGAAGCACAGGAAGAGAGAAAGAGAAACAATTAAGGGGAGAGAGCGAGCAAGGTGAACCCTTTCTTCCTGCTCCCGCCCCTGGATCCCCTCCAGTAATGGCCCTGGACTGACATCCACCACTGCCAGTTTTCCCAGGGCCCTGACTCGGTGCCGGGGTTTCTGCTGGGTACGTAATGGGGACAGGGGAGGGTGGGTGACCCACTTAATCCAAGCGCCAGGAAGGAGCTCATCACCCCATTTCACAGAAGAGGAAAGCAAGGCTCAGAGAGATCCGGTGGTCTGGCAGCCTTGGGAGCCCACCCTCCATCTGAACCACCAAGGCCCACACCCAGCCGACCCTGCCAGGGTTTGCAAGAGGCGGAAGGAAAAGTCCCCAGCCAGAGAAGACAGTTGGCAGCTGCCAGGAGGAGTTATGGCTCATAACTGATGCTTATCGGGCTCAGGCAAGGATGGTTCAGGCCGCCCAGCCAGAAAGACCCTGCAAAGACCAAAGGATCCCCCCTTCCCTCCGCCCCGCGAGGCTCACAGGTGCCCGGGCTGATCAAAAGGGTGGGCGTGTCCAGGCCATTTCTCAACACAGACACGTGCACACGCTGGGGCACGGCTGGCAGGCTCTCACAGCAATCCTGTGTAACCAGCCACCTAAGCAGCAGGACCTCACAGGTCCCAGAAGTCCCCTCCAGACATGATCCCCCCACACAACCCAAGCCAGCACGGTTTTAATCAGAATGCTTTTGAACTTTATATAACCGGCCCGGCACGGCACGCTCTTGGGTCTGGCTTCCTTCCCTCAGTGTTGTTTGCTGCATATCCTTGTTGTGAGTGGCAACGGCTGCTGCGTGGCCGGCTGGGAGTTTGGTGTTTAATCATTCCATGATGACAGAGCTGATAAACTGCTCCTATCAGCTGATGGCCGCCTCCCCTCCTGCCACCTGGAGTCCCAAGCGGTCAAGCCCATGGCTGCCCTGGGGGTTCTGAAATACAGCTCTGATTCACGTCTTTCCATGGCCCCTTGCCCATGGCTCCCCAAACTCCCAAGCCCAGCATCCTGCCTGGGCGGGACACAGCGGAGGGCAGGGCAGTAACCCCAGGAGGCAGCACGGGCCCCTCCACACCTAGAAGGTGCTCAGGAACTCGTCCTGGGGGACTGGGGGCGGGGGTGCTCTTGCAGAGGAAGTGGTAGGAGGTAAGGGCGCCTTTGCGTGCGAGAAGGATCCAGACTTCTGCCTTCCCCGGTGGCCTTCCAGTTGCCAGGCGTGCACCGCCATCCCTCTTGGCAGGTTTAGTCTGGTTTCAGCTGCCCAGTGCCTGGCCCAGTGCTGGGCAGGTAATCCCTGATCTAGGAAGCCCTCCTCCCCCCTTCCTGAGCACCCCCTGCCCTGCTGGATGGAGGAGGAAGCCCAGACTGAAAAGACAAGGCTGTTGGCTGTGGTTACAGAGTCAGAGTAGTTGCCAAAGTCCAAGGGCAGACGCCAGGGCAGGGACCAGCCTCCACCTCCTCCCCACCCCACTGGGAGAAGCCCCCATCTCCACACCCAACACAACCCACCAGTGCCCCCAGCTGCCTCTCAATCGCAGCCTCTGAGCCCTAAGGCAGTGCCCAGCTGCCCAGTAGGCAGTGAGGGCTGCTCCTGACACATGCTGATACCCCTGGCACCAGGGTGGGGAGGGCCTGGGCTCAGGCAGCTGGCGGTGACTGGCACTTGGTCCATCACCATCAGCGCCCATGCTGGTTCAGGGCCAAGGGAGAAACGTGCCAGGCCCACGCCAATGCCTGCCCTTGGCACGAGGCCCCAGGACGAGGATGCAACAGAGGCCATGCCACGTCTGGGGCTGGAGCTAAGAGGCATGGCCCACCGGGGTGCACAGGGCCAGAAGCAGGGCCAGGGAAGGCCTCGCAGGGGAGGGGGCTCTTGGGCTAAACAGTTCAGCCACATAAAGCGGGGAAACGGAGTCTGAGGACAGGGCAGCTGCAGCAGCAAACAGCGAGAGGGGTCAGGCAGGGTGAAGCCAGGCCCCCCGGGGGCCTCCCACC
>SJXQ01002471.1:447445-478697 GCA_006408695.1 Aepyceros melampus
CCTCCCACCCTCCCAGGGACCCTGGCACCGCCCCCCACTGCCCCGGCCCTGGCAGAGTCTGCCCTCTACCTCAGGTGGGGAGCAATCTTCTGTCTCCCAGCAAGGGTCCCACAGCTGACTGTGCGGAAGGCCCCCTCCCTCCTTCTGCACTTCCTGTGTAGAAGCCCCCACAGCCCTCTAGCCCAGCCCAACCCAGGGGAGCACTCCAGCTCTCCCTGGCTTGGAGCCAAGCCCCCCAAGACAGAGCAGGTTCAAGCCAGCAAAGGTGAGAAAGTGCAGAGACCCCACACTGGGGACCCTGAGTTCCAGCGTGAGGCCCAGCTTCTTAGACACTCGGGAGCTCACCTGCACCCAGCCCTCCGGAAGGAACTTCTCCCCACACCATCCCTAGAATCCTGACACAGAGACAGCACCCCAGTCAGTCTTGGCCCATAGGGCAGTTCCCCGGCCAGGGGGACAACTGAAGGTGGCTCCATCCAGCCCACCGCCTTGACTCAGCTGGGGACGAGCTGGGCCTCTGATGGGCATTGTCTCACCGCGTCCTCCCAAGAACACTGTGGGCAGGCCCCAGCAGCTCCTGAGGCTGGGGGCTGAGGCCCGTGCCCAAGGTCGAACAGGCGACAAGAAGCAGAGGAGGACGGGTATGTCCTCCCCAGGCCTGTTGCGGGGGACAAGCCTCCAGCCCGACCAAACAGGCAGTGCATCCTCCAGCAGAGCTCCTTCCTCCCAATTGTGGGCTGGCCACTCCTCACTGACATCCGGGCAGATGGGGGTCAGATGGTTCCAGGCCTGCATCTGAGAGCTGTCTGTTCCAAGCCTGGGCACCAAAAGCAGCTCAGAGCAGAGGCTGAGGGTTTGCAACGACCACCCCAAGCAGACACCAAGGCCAGGCCATGAGCTGGGCGACTTTAGGCCTCACCAAGGCCACCAACGGCACAGTGTGAGACCTCATGGAGAGCCGGAAAGCCTGGGGGCGGGGACAGCCCTGGGGTCACAGAGCACACTCAGGCCCTGGGGGCAGGCTGGTGCCCCCAGAACCCCCAGCACTTGCCAGGCCAGGTGGATAATGAAGAGTGAAAGCCCTTGTCTGCGGCCCACCTCACTTCCAGGTCTCGTTCTAAGTGAATCTGACATCTCTCCCCTGCTCAGACCTTCCGGGGCTGTGTGATGAGAGGAGGATAAATCTATATTGGTTGCCATGGGTGATATACTGCTCATTTCAGCAGCAGGCTAGCGACTGCAGGGTCACCAGCCTGCAAACACCGAGTCCCCACGCTCCCAGGATCCATGGGCAGATACGCCAGCAGCCCAGGCAGGGCTTCCAGAACGCAAGTCAGGACTTCCAAGTACTGAGCAAGCAGAGCTTAAAGCCTCTCCAGACCCTCGGACGCACGGTGTGGATGCTGCTGCAAATCCCGGGCCAGAGAGGTTCCCAGAACTGAGCTCAACGTGAGGAACAGGCCTTGGGGAACAGCCCTGGCTCCACGGGGCCTGATCACCTCAGGTCAGGGCTCTGCCACTGCCAGGCTGGCAGGCAGGCATGTGGCCGGGGTTGCCAGGGTGGCACCTGCCAATGGTGCGGCCAGCTGGCGGCAGGGGCCGGGCCCCGGGAGCAGACACCAAGGCCAGGCAACAGGCTGGACGGCTTCAGGGCTCACCAACCGCGCCAGCCGCAGTCTGACCCCAAGGGAGCCCACAACTGGCCTGATGCCACGACCTGGCTGCCAGCAAGACGTCTTGCTACCAGTGCCCGCCTCCTCAGGCCCCAGCTTGCCCATGGAAGGCCTCCCACAGGGGCCCTGGGGACCAGACAGATCACCACCAGAGACCCAAGGGCGTGAGGAGGGGTCAGGAGGAGCCCAGAGCAGGCAGCCCATGGAAGAGGCAGCTTGGGCCAGACACTGCCATGTGACACTGTCACCAGATGCACTGATTTAAAAGATTTTTTTTTCCTTTTTATGCTGTCAAAACCTGTTAGACCCCTGTATAGGGCAACAAAACTCCAGCATATGCTCCACGAGGAAAAGGACCATGTCCAGCCTGGGTGGGTGCCCAGTCAACATCTGTCAAGCAGACAGATGACCGAATAGAAAGGCTTCCCAAGTTGGTCCTGGGAGGACCCTTCCCAGGTGTGCCTGGCTGTGAAGTCCCTGTGAGGCCCCCAGACGCACTGCCCCCGACTCCTCCTGCCATGGGGAGCCCCCTGGGAGCCGGACTCTCTGCTCCTGGTCACCTCTGGAAGCCCGGGTCCAAGAGGGTGCTTAGTAAACGCAGAGTAGGGACCCGGGCCTGCCGGCCTCCTCCTCTGCCCTCCCCACCCGGTCTGTGAAAGGAAGTGGTGGCCCCGCCTACCTCGGGGTCCCATTGCACCCCCACATCCTTGTCCCCTCGGGCCCAAGAGACAGAACCGTGAGTCCATCTCCAGACCAAAATGTGTGGGAGAGCCGGCCGTGCGGGCCAGCAGGTTCGAGAGGCATCTGCGGCCTTTTCCAAGGAGGGAGGGCGAGGCCCTGCCAAGCCCAAGGTGTGTGTGTAAAAGACCTGGCTTCCCCAGGCCCGGGGTCTCCAGCTGCAGAGCTGACCTGTCTGAGGCTCTTCTGCAGACCCCTCCAAATCCCAAGCAACCCTCAGAGGGCTCCCATCCTGGCCTGCTCACGGCCAGGCCCGCGGAAGGAAGGCAGTGTCCGTCTTGTGAGCAGGCGTGCCCCCTTTCAAAAGGTTGCCCCAGTGAAAACCCCACTGAAGAAATCACTGAAAACTGAAAGCAGTCACAGAAGAAAGCACAGGGCAAGAGCCCGCCCAAGTCACATGTCTATTTCTAGACAGCCTGGCACTAGGTCCAGAGCAGGAAGAGCCCCTGGTCTCTCCCTGGCCCAGCCTGCCCCTTCATGCAAGAGGGGCTCTGAGGCACCCGGGGCAGAGGTCAGGGCCAACCAGAGCTGTGCTGCGAGCTCCTCCTACAAGTTGACCCTGAACGAGTGGCTTCTCTGCCCCCAGCCTCAGTTTCCCCATCCACTGGCCCAGGAGGCTTGCTTTGCCTGTCCCCTCCACAGAGGCCTTGCTGTCGGTAGATCCGCGCCTCACTCTCGTTCCCTCCCACCACCAGCCACGTGCACGGGGCAGGCTGCAGGCCCAGTGCCAGCCAGGCGCAGAGACCTCTCAGGATGTTTCGGATTCCTCTGGCCTGAAAGACAGATTGGCTCAAGGCTGGAAGCCTGCGCCTGGCCTGCCCTGGGGAGACCATGACCTGGCCCACAGCTTCCCAGCTCACAAGACTTGGCTGGGACGCATCCCTCCTGGGACCCCTGGGAAAGCCTCCCAGATGCCATTCGG
The DNA here is from genome assembly GCA_006408695.1 of Aepyceros melampus. Classification (NCBI taxonomy): domain Eukaryota; kingdom Metazoa; phylum Chordata; class Mammalia; order Artiodactyla; family Bovidae; genus Aepyceros; species Aepyceros melampus. The sequence goes on from SJXQ01002471.1 coordinate 450,779, forward strand.
ATGCATCTGCTTAGAAGGCCTCTGGGCAGAGACTCTGGCAAATGCCCACTGTGCCCCAGTGCCAGCCCGCACCTGGCACTGAGTTCACAGCAACGACGTTGGCCCCATCCCCACGTGCAGCCCCAAGGTCCCTTTTCCTCAGATCTCACCAGATCGAGCCCAGTGCCTCGAAGCAATCCCAATCTGGATTTCCCTGTTGCACCCAGCCCATGGGAAAGAACCTCCTTCCAAGGTCTGGGGACATCACACAGGCCTGCAGCTGCTTCTGGCCCTCGGCCACCAAGTCTCAATCACAGCTCTGCCAGTCCCCAGCTAGGTGATGCGGGTCTACCACTTTAGGTCTCCTGACCCCAATTTCCTCATCAGCTCAGGGGTGGGGTTTAAGGACTCAGCAGATCACACATTCTAGGTGTTTAGCGGGTCCCTGACGTCTCACAGTGCGCAATCGAAGGCAGCTTAAACCCTAATGATAAAATGGTTATTTTTGCAATTGCATTTCTAGCCAGGTGACCCCTCCGGATGGCCGAGAGGATTAACAGACACTCTGTGCAGAAACACTTGGCGTGGCACCCGGCACGCAGCATGGAACCTGGTAACCGTGAGGATCACAGTTTGTAAGGAGGCCTCAGAGAGGTGAGGCTGGTGAAACAGTGCAACGAGCCACCTGTTCTACCTGCTCAAACTGGGTCAGGCTGGAGCTGTGTACCCAGCTGTTGCCATGGCACCCAACACACAGGGAAACACACTAAGCTAGGGGGTGGTTGCTGCAGGAGTGGGGCCTCGGGCCTGCTTCGCTCAGACACCTCCCATGCTGCCACTACCCCCGCTGTCTGGACCACATCAGGGATCCCCGAGATTGGGGCAGTACGCCGATCACCTAAGCAGGTCTCATACCCTTGACCCTACCCTAACTCCAAAACAATGGGGCTTTTGCCCTCTGGGTGGGGTGGGGGTGCCCTGTGAGGAGGGGCTCCCAGGCTGCAGACCAGGGTGAGTGCAAGGGGAGTGGATGGGGTAGGAACCTAGGCACCCTCATCTCCTGGGAAAACGCCAAAGCACCTCTAAGCAGCCTCAGGTCCCAACATGTCTGTTCCCTCCAGCCACACTTGCCCAGCAGCGAACAGGTACCCAGAGCCCACTTTGTGTCTAGCTGTGTGGGGTTCAGTGCCAGCTCTTCCCTCCTCATCCCACTCAGCTTTCATCCAGGGTGAGGGTTGGCAACGGCTGTTGAGGCTCAGCCGGGTTTAGGGAATCCATGGCCCGTGGCCAAGAGGGAAGAAGGGGAGAGAAAGGAGAAATCCAGATGCTGCGGGCTGAGATCTGGAACTTTTCAGACTTTCCCGCATGAGGGGGCAGGTTTGGGGCAATGGAAAGGCTGACAGGTAGGGTGGCAGGGGCCCCAGGGCCTGGGAAGCCCAGCTGAGACTTTAGCCTGGGGCTGAATACTGACTCCTCAGTAGAATCCAAGACCCTGCCCCCAACCCTCAGCTCAGATGATAGCCCCCGCTACTGCTGACTCCAGCTGGTACCCCCAAGATCTAGGAGGGGCCTGGGGTCTGGACCCCTCTACCATAGTAACCACAGAGGCTACAACAATTTGCCTGGCCACACGTGGTACATACATTATCCATTCCCCGTCACAACTGTAGTAGTGGGTATGACCTCCCATTTCACAGAAGAAGAAACTTAAGGCACAAAGGTAGAACACGGTAGTGGCTAAAAGCACATCCTGAGTTTGAATCTGGCCCCTGCTGCCATAAGCAGGCAAATTACTCCTCTCTGGGCCTCAGTTTCCACCTCTATAAAATGGGAATAATCTTACAGGGCATTCTCCCCTCCCACCCCCACCAACCTCCACTCTGCTCCATGGCATAATCAAGGGGTTAAGTGAGAGGTACTAGTAAAACAGGGTGCAAGGACCAATAACTTGCTGGTTCCTGAAATCAGAGAAGTTAGGTAACTTGCCCTAGGTTACCCAGCCATGGAGGGACCGACACCCCAGGCCCCAGCTCTGAGCATAGCCCTTTACCAGAAAGGTTGGGCTGCTCTGTGTGTGGCCGGCGGGATCACAGGTTCCCACCCCCACAGCAAAGGGCAGCCCTTGTCTGAATTCCTCAGATAAGCAGCTCCCAGCCAAAGCACACAGAGAAGGCACGCTCCACCCTGTTCCACACCGGAGATTCCTAAATCTGGGTTAGGCTACAGGCCTCCTCTCTCTCCTCCCAGCGGAACGTTGGACCACCAGATTCATCCAATAGGTCTCCAAACAGGTCGAGTTTAGTCGACAACTGCCTCTTGTGGGGTCCCTGGCAGACCACTTACTTCCTCTTTTGGGGGCCTCAGTTTCCCCACCTCTAACAGGCAACCCCATCTCACAACTATGGGGCAGCCCCAGCTAACTGGGCTCACAAGGAGTCCTGAGGAGCCAAGGAGCACCCCAGCGAGGGGGCACCCCAGCCAATGAATCACAGGCCCTGGGTCAGGCCCTGGACCGTGTTCTCTCTGCTGAAACTTCTCCACAACTGGGACTGAGAGACCAGTACTGGGCCCAGAAAGTGGCCAAGCTGAGACTCCAACTCCCATCTGTCACACTCCAGGACGATGTGACCCAAGGAGGGGGTTGCTGGGCACTGGGCGCAGCTTGGGAACTCGGGCCGCTCTCAGCAACGAGCTGGGGGGCTGGGACTGCAGGATGGGGAAAAACACAAAACTAAACTTGACCGAGCCTCTTTCTTTCAGCGAGGGCAGCAGCCTCCGCGACAAGGGCATTTGCAATGCAAAGCAGTCCAGCTCCAGCCAAAGAGGATGGTCACTCGGAGGGGGCTGGGCGGGTCAAAATCCAGCCCCCACCCTCCAGCCAGACCCGGAGTGCCCGGGGACTGGACCTTCCCGGGCGTCAGGGAGTGCCAGGGAACCTGTGGCTGGCAAGGGCTCTAAATCATATGACAGCCTGAGCGGCCAGCTGGGTTGCAAGATGCCCTGGAATACTCTCCCCTTCTCAGCCCTTCAAGGCCAAACTCCGCCGGGCTCTGCCTGCAAGTCTGCAGAATGGGCCTACTGTGGGCTGTTTGTGTGCAAGGCCCCGAGGGGGCTGAAAGAACAGACACCTGCCCCAGGTATCCATCTGGTCACCAGCAGGTGGGCGCCCCGCACCCTGCCAACTTCCCTCAGGCCCAGACCTCCCAGATCACTCAGTCCTGCCTTGTGCAAACCTGCCCCAGACACGCAAAATCTCCAGGACTCCTCTGGGCCCCAAGGGGCACTTCCACACCTGCCAAGTGGCTAGATTTCGCTCCTCAAACCCCGCTTTGCACCCTTCTTTGCGCCCACCCCGCACCTAGGCAAGACTGCCCCAGCTCCTACCTTGACGACAAGCTGACAAAGTCCCCGCCATCCAGCAGCCGGACCTTGCAGAAGAGAACCCCATTCACGAAGGGGACTGCAGTCAGCTCCTCCAGGGTGAAAGTGGTTTGGAATTTGAATTTCTTCTTCTTCATCAAGAAAGCCATGAGCAAGTTCCCTGAGTCTGAAGCCTCGAAGGCCAAAAAAAAAAAAAAAAAAGCGGGGGGAGCCAGAAATCCCCAGATTCTTTTCCCTACCACCACACCCCCTCCTCAAAACACCAGAGCCGGATCCCGCCCAGATGGTGGCTGAGGCAGCAGAGCGGATGGGGAGCTGAGTCCGGAAGCCCCGGGTCCGAACGACCAGTCCAGTTCGCAGGCCAGCAGGCTTCACTCTCAGGGAGCTGGGGCTTGGACGGGTTCCGAGTGGCCGGGGGCTTCACCGGCCATGTAAACATTGGGGCATGGTCCAGGAGTCAAGGCAGGGGTGGCGGGCGGCGCGCGAGCGGCCGTGCTGGCGGACAGCATCCCGAGAGCCGCGGTCCCCGGAGAGCTCACGCCGCGCGACCAGGCGCGGCGGGCGGACCGGTGAGACTGAAGGCGACGGGCGGCCCGGTTGAGGGCCGAGGGCGGCCCCGCCCCCGCCCCGCTGGCGGCCGGGGGTGGCGCCCACGCCGCGCCCACGCCCCCGCACCTGGGTGCCAGGCAGCGGCGCAGGTGAGTCCGGGGAGGCCGAGGGCACCCCCAGGGGGCGGTCGAGAGCGCTGCGGGGGGCGGGGGGGCCCCCTCTCTCCGGGAGGTGCTTCGGGGAGCTCCGGGCCGGGAACGTCCGGCCACGGCCCCCTCCCGGCGGGCAGCCGGCCGGGCTCCAGGCAGCAGGGGCGCCGCCTCCTCTTTGGTCCTGGGTCCCGCGCCGCGGTCCCTGGCGGAGCTGAGGCGCCCTTCCGGCCGGCCGGTGGAGCCCGCCTCACCGGCTGCCTCTGGCCCGCACCCCGCGAACAGGAGCGCTGCCGCCCGCGCTCCCGACGCCGCCTCCAGAGCCCGACGCTGCGCGGGGCCGCTGGGAGAATGCCGAGACCCCCGCGCGGCCGCCCGCGGAGCCTCCGCCGAGCGCGGGAGGGGCGGGGCGCCGGCGGCTCAGCCCGCCCACGATTGGGCCGCCCGGTGGGGCGGCTGCGGGGCGTGATTGGCGGATGGCGGCGTAGGGCGGGACTCCCGGGAGGCCGAGGCACCTCGTGGCGCTCGGATTGGCCTGTCGGCCATCTGGGCCCGCCTCCTCGATCAGGGCGGAGCGGAGGGACGAGGAGAGGGGCCCTGGGAAGGCGGTGGGAGGTCGCGGGGCGGGAAGCTGGGACAGGCATGCAAGCTAGGAGAAGGGCGTGCGCAAATAGAAAAGGAGAAACAATGAAGAGAAATAAAATGAGCCCCAGGACTGAAGTGGCCCTCCAGTGTCTTCCCAGACTTGAATTCGTTGACCACTAGATTAGGCCCGGAAGGTAGAGCTCATTTTTCAGAAAACACACCCAGAGAGGTGGCCGGAACTAGACCATGAGCAGCTCTTTGGCTTCACATCCCTAGTTCTCAGCACCGAGGAGGGAAGTGCCTGCAAAGCCTTCGCCAAGGGGGTGAATTGAAGCAGTTCATCACGCAACCGGTGATAGAACCAGCTTCTCCCGTCCCAAGCTACTATCTAAGCATTTTGTTGTTGCTTAGCATCTTACCCAGTATGGCTGATCTCCCAGACTGCATTAACTGCCCTGGACGCAGAGACCACTTCGGGAGCTTTTTAGGTTCCAGGCCTTCCACACTGCAGTTCATTGATTCAGTCCCCAAATGTTAAGGGGCAATCTGCTGTGTGCCAGGCTGGCATTTAGGAGTGAGCCTGGTGGACCCGCCATCTCCAACCTTCCCAAGCTCAAGATCAGATGGAGAAGCAGACAGGGACCCAGGCAGAGACAAATCTGGTGAATAAGGACAGTGATCGGGGACATAGAGGGAACTGGGGAAGCTCAGTGCTGGCAGGAGTGGAGAGGAAGGGGACTCAGAGAGAAGGCCTCACAAAGTTATCCTAGCCACTGGCAGGATGCATTCCCTGAGTCAGGCAGGGTCCAGGCAGATGGAGCCTCAAGAGGCCTGGCAGCCAGAGAGTGCAATGCCTGCAGAAAGCTGTGGGTACCTGCATGCTGCTCCATGTGGCTCTTTGAGGGAGGCAGGGGACAAGAGGTGGGGCGGGAAGGCCTGTAGAGGCTGCATCTAGCAGTCTTGTAGATCAGAGTAAGGAGGGGAGCCACACACACGTTTTAAGTGACCCAGACAGATTTTCTTTTTGTTGCAAGAAGTTTGCTCTGACTATAGAGAGTGTGGAAGAGAGATGATGGGAAACAGGGATGAGGGGCTTGTTGTGGCGATCCAGGCAAGAGGTGATGACAATGAACCACAGCACTGAGGGAAAACCGGGGTCTGAGAGGCATTCAAGAGATAGAGTCAAGTGGACTTGGGGATGAGTTAGGTTGGGAAATGTATCCAGGACTCAGATTTCTGATTTCTTCCTGATTCCAAGGCATAGCATGGTGAGCAGCCTCTACTTTTTTCCAGTTTGTCCTGTAATTTCAAAAACACTGCTAGCCAGATAGGAGAAAAATGATAAAAGCAGCTCCCAGTACTATTATGTGCTCCCATTTACAGCCAGGGAAGTTGAGATCTGGAGAGTTTAAATTACTTGACTTGGGTCTTGACCCCAGAGCACAGGCTGTAGAGCGCTAAACTGTGCTGCCTGTGATGAGGTGGGAGTTTCTTCACTAATCCTGGCTGGGCCCCTTTCACAGCGGAAGGACCTGTGGCTACCTGATCCCAGGAGGAGATTTCAGAGGAGAGAGCTAGTAAAGGATGTCCCTGGCTGACTTCTCAGCTGTGACCGCGAGTAACCCCGGACTTCAACAGGAAGCGGGGTGGGTCTGGCTGCCAGACTTAGCTCCCGTAGGGTATTTATCTCTCTGCCGCATCGAGGCTGGGAACCCAGGAAGTTTCCTTTCCCTCATTTCCCAGATGGGTCCTGGGACAGAGCTAGGCGCCAGGGCAGGATGCCGCATTTGGGGTGAGACAAACCTGAATTAGTGTCCTGGCCCTCATGCATGTTAGTACTATGGCTTTGGTTTCAGACATCAGAGCTCAGGGGCTCTGAATAGAGAGGGGATTCAGTATGGTCTGGCTAGGACCGCTTGCCCTGGTGCCAGCAGAGCAGGGGCTGAAATCTGGCAGGCACAACATTGACCACCAGCATCACATACCCTTTGGGTGTAGCTTTCTGTGCACAGGAAGGAACCCTGAAGGAGACACTTTAAACTTTCCCATCTCTGAACCACAGTTTCTTTACCTATAAACTGGGAATAAGAATACCAACCTTTCCAGAATGTTGTGAGGACTTCAAGTGGCTGTGCCTGCAAAAGGTTCAGGCCTGGAAGGATGTGGGGCTCTGAGTGAGCAGTCAGCAGGGAGCTCCAGGCCGGCACTTCCTCGCTTCTCCAGCCCCACAAATTCCCAGGTAGACCTGTACTTCCTCCCTGAGGCCCTGACCGGAAATATAAGGAAACCAGTACCTAACAAGATAATTCAGACACGTAAGTGTTCTGGAGGACTTCCTGGTGGTACAGTGGATAAGAACCCACAGCTACTGAGACCGCGTGTCTACAGCTTGTGCTCTGCAAGAGGAGAAACCACCGCAACGAAAAGTAGCCCCCGCTGGCCTCAACTAGAGAAAGCCCACACAGCAACGAAGACCCAGAGCAGCCAAAAGTAATAAATAAATAAACATTAAAAACAAACAAAAGTGGTTTGGAGAAGGGCTCTCAGGGCACTGCGAAAGGATACACGGATTGGGAGTCGTCCTGATTTAGATGCAGTGGTCAAGGAAAGCCTCTGTGAGGCATTATCTCAGCCCAGACCCCAAGCCCAGGAAGTTCTGGGAGCAGTGCTGGAGCCAGCATGCTTCCAGGACTCTGCGTGCCTGGAGGGCTTCCCTGGTGGCTCAGACGGTAAAGAATCTGCCTGGAATGTGGGAGACCCAGGTTCGATTCTTGGGTCAGGAAGATGTCCTGGAGAAGAAAATGGCTACCTGCTCCAGGATTCTTGCCTGGAGAATCCCATGGACAGAGGAGCCTGGAGGGGAGCGCATAGAGGGAAGAGAGAGAGAGGTATGGAGTCAGGCAGGAATCAGCTCACTTGAGACCTGTGGGCCTGGAAGGAGTTTAGACTCCATTCTAAGCTCAAAAGGATACCATTGGAGAATATAAGCAGGTGGGTGACAAGATCCAAATACCGTTTTGAAAGTTCTTGCCAGTTTTTTTCCATGTTTTGGAGAACAGATTGAACGTCAGCAGGCAAGAACAGAGGCAGGCAGGCAGGCAGGCAGGCAGGTGAGGAGGCTGTTATAGCCATTCCAACGGGAAACTGGTGGCTCAGACCAGGGTGAAGCCAGAACAACGGGAAGAGAGAGGGAACTCCTGTGAAACAGAGATAAAAGTTACCCACTAGAACTTTTTAATATTCCCAGGATTTTGAATTTGACTGAAGCCACCAGATTCTTTAAGGCAGGAGTTACGTGAGCCTATGGGCTTCCCTGGGGGCTCAGCAGTAAAGAATCCGCCTGCCGATGCAGGAGCCGCAAAAGATGCAGGTTTGATCCCTGGGTCGGAAAGATCCCTGGGAGTAGGAAATGACAACCCACTCCAGTACGCTTGCCTGGAAATTTCCATGGACACAACAACCTGGCGGGCTACAGTCCAGAGGGGGTCACAAAGAGTCAGACATGACTGAACATGCATCTTTTTTTTATGTGTGCATAGAAAAGAATGGGATTTCCCCAGTGGCTCAGCAAGTGAAGAATTTGCTGGCAACACAGGTAACACAGGAGATGCGGGTTTGATCTCTGGGTCAGGAAGCTCTCCTGGAGTAGGAAATGGCAACCCACTCCAGTACTGTTGCCTGCAAAATCCCACGGACAGAGGAGCCTGGTGGGCTACAGCATGGGGTTGCAAAAAAATCAGATATGACTGATAGACTAAACAACAACAGCAAGTGAGCATAAGCACTGGGATAGGAGTGAAGAAGGAATACAGGGGAATGGGAGGAATTGCCTGGGGCATTGGCCTGTAGAACAGAAACACAGCTGGAGAAAGAGGTGTACCCTTAGAGGATCCCTACCTTTATCTGACGCTGGACAAACTCTTGTGATGGTACTTTTCTTCTCTCTCATTACAGCATGAGCCTCACAGGGTCAGACACCTCACTCATGGTGTCCCCACATCCAGGTCATGGCCTGTCACATGATAGACACTCAGTAAATGGGGTCACAAAGAGTCGGACACGACTGAGCGACTGAACTGAACTGAAGGATGGGTTGCCATTTCCTTCTCCAGGGGATCTTCCCAACCCAGGGATCGAACCTGGGTCTCCTGCACTGCAGGCAGATTCTTGACCAACTGAGCTACAAGGGAAGCCCCAAGGAATTGATGCGTAAACAGATGCATATATATATGATGTATGTGTCCGTCTAGTCAAGGCTCTGGTTTTTCCTGTGGTCATGTATGGATGTAGAGTTGGACTGTGAAGAAGGCTGAGCACCGAAGAATTGATGCTTTTGAACTGTGGTGTTGGAGAAGACTCTTGAGAGTCCCTTGGACTGCAAGGAGATCCAACCAGTCCATTCTGAAGGAGATCAACCCTGGGATTTCTTTGGAAGGAATGATGCTAAAACTGAAGCTCCAGTACTTTGGCCCCCTTATGCGAAGAGTTGACTCATTGGAAAAGACCCTGATGCTGGGAGGGATTGGGGGCAGGAGGAGAAGGGGACGACCGAGGATGAGATGGCTGGATGGCATCACGGACTCAATGGACGTGAGTCTGAGTGAACTCCGGGAGTTGGTGATGGACAGGGAGGCCTGGCGTGCTGCAGTTCATGGGGTCGCAAAGAGTCGGACACGACTGAGCGACTGAACTGAACTGAACTGATGTGTGTATATTTCAATGCATGTGCGTGTTCAGTTGCTTAGCTTGTCTGACTCTTTTTCAACCCCATGGACTGCAGCCCACCAGGCTCCTCTGTCCATGGGATTTTCCAGGCAAGAGTACTGGATTGAGTACTGGAGTGAGTACAATCAAAAATGATTTCCTATTCCAGGGAATCTTCCTGACCCAGGGATCAAACCCATGTCTCTTGAGTCTCCTACATTGGCAGGTGGATTCTTTACCACCCAGCCACCTAGGAAGCCCCATATATGAATGGATAGCTACATGGATAGATAAGTAGATGGATGACTGAAGATTTAACCTTGTCACCTCATACTTTAAACTCCTCAGTGTCATCAATAACTATCAAAATTCAATGTGCACAAATCCATTTTCAGTAAGTTGCCCAGGGATTTCCTTGGTGGTCCAGTGGCTAAGACTCCAAGCTCCTATGGCAAGGTGCCTGGGTTCTATCCCTGGTCAGGAAATAAGATACCACATGCTGCAACTAAAGATCCCAAGTGCCATGACTAAGACCCAGCACAGTACAATAAATAAATAAAAATAAATATTAAAAAAATAAAGTTACCCAAAGCAATACTCACACATCATTCAATTAGATTTGCAAGAAAGGCTTGCACTCTTATATATTACACGAAAATATTGGAAGCAACCTGATGTCTGGCAGTAGGAAGAGGGAGGCCTTGAGGGAAGGTAATGTATTTTGTTCTTTGCTCCATCCTCAGCTTCTGGGACAATGCCTAGTACCCAGTAGGGTTACATACATACATATTTGTGGAATGAAGGGAAGACTCATCAATGAAATGCTCTCAGCTGTTGAGGAGATGTGTGTGCCGAGGGGGAAATACCCCCTCTATTGTGGCAAAGCAAACACAGAGGATGTGTTTGTAAAGGTATGTAAAGGATCAGCTTACTTTTGTCAGGAAAAATGGACATATTTATGGGGCCTTCCAGGTGGTGCAGTGGTAAAGAATCCACCTGCCAACGCAGGAGATGCAAGAGAATGGGTTCGATCCCTGGGTCAGGAAGATCCCCTGGGGTAGGAAACGACAACTAACTGAAATACTCTTGCCTGGAAAATTCCACGGACAGAGGAGCCTGGTGGGCTGCAGTCCACGGGGTCGAAAAGAGTTGGACATGACTGAGCATGCACCTGGTTTCTTCTGTGTGCTAGAAAAGGATGGGGCTTCCCCGATGAGTCAGCAGGTAAAGGATCTGCCTACGCCACAGGGGACCCAGGAGACAAGGGTTCAGGTTGGGAAGATGCCCTGGAGGAGGGCATGGCAACCCACTCTAGCATCCTTGCCTGGAGGATCCCATAGACAGAGGAGCCTGGTGCGCTACAGTCCACGGTGTCGCATAGAGTCGGACACCACTGAGCGACTGACCACAGCACGGAAGAGAATCTCGAAGGATACACTGAATTGTTATCAGAAGCTTCCAACTAAGGCGAGTGTTTGGAAGATGTTTATTTTAATGAATATTCTGGGATATTGGGGATTTTTTTGTAATAGGATAGATTTATTTTATACTTTAATACTGTATAATTAAAAGGATATTAGTTTTTATAAGGATATTAACAGAAGGCCTTCCATGCTTCTCCATCATGGCTGGATAAAGTCAAAGGTTCTTAGGAAACAATAAAGTTTCTTAGCCAGGCATTCAGGCCCCTCTGGAATCAACTGCTCAGCCTTTCCCTGCCTGCCCTCCTCAGGCCCCTGTAGCTCTGCCCAAAGTTCCTGACCTTGTCCTCTTCCCCAACTGGTGACAGCTACTATTAGTAACTGTCAGGTTTCAGCTCAAGCCTCCTCTCCCACGCCATTCCCCCACATCAGGCACCATACTCTCTCCCTGCTCTGTGCCCCCAAGTTACCAACCTGTATACAGAAAAAATGAGGGCTCTGTCTTCTGTTTTCCATCACAACTGGTGCCTACTTGGCACTCATTGAAAGGGAGGTGGGAGGGCAGGAGGAAAAAAGTAAGGAGCAAAAAAAAAGAGAAGATGAAAGGAAGAAAGAAAGGGGAAACTGAGGTCAGGGTGGAAAATGTCACTTGCCCAAATCACCCTGAGGGCATCTGCCCAGCTGGCTTGCTCTCTCCGTCACCTGACAGCCAGCGTGGAGTGCCACACCAAGCCATTTTCCCAGCGCTGCTTGCCAAGGGCAGTCGGTGCTGATTCACTGGTGACTAGGCTCCAATTATTTGCAGAACTGGAATGGCAGCTGAGCCACCCCAGCAGCTGACCAGGAGTGTATCGATTCATGTTACCCTCCTTGCTAATATCTGAGCCAGTCACAGAAAAAGATAAAGGCCCCAAAGAAGTCACCCATGGTGATCTGTCCTACTTAAACCTCCCACGTCCAAGTCCACAAGTCCCCCCTGTTGATCAGCCAACTCTGTCCTTCCCAAACCAAGGCTGACCATCAGTCACGGAGAGTAGTCATGGTTCAGAACATGAGATCTGGAGTCAGGCGGCCCTGGGTTCCACCCCAAGGATTACTGAGTCAAAGGGTATTTGCATATTTGCTGTTGAGAGATGCTGCCAAGCTGCCAAAAAGGCTGGGCCCATTTATACTCTCATCAGTGGTATAAGACAGTGCCCATTCCATACTTTCTCCATCTTTACCAATCTTTTGGAAAACAAAACAAAAAACCCTCTCCCTACTGCACTTGCCTTTCTTTCACTAGCATATTTTCCTTTTTTTTTTTTCACTTTGAATTTCTGTAAATTGCCTGACTATGTCCTTTGTTCATTTTTAAAAATTTGAGTCATCTTTTCATTATTTATTTGTAGTAGCTTATTACATATTATGGATATCAACCTCTATTACATATGTTAAAGTATTACTTCCACTTCATCAGTGGTCGTTGAACTTTGTGGTGTCTGTCTCACAGCAGCTGTTACTAAATCCCAGTTAAGAGATAACAATCAACCTACTTCAGTGGAGAGAGCACTGAATTAGGAGTCAGGAGCCTGGGGTTTTTGAGTTCCACCTCTATCACTTATTCACTGTATGACTTTGAATGAGTCCCTGACCCCTCTTTCACTATCTGCTAAATAAGAGCCTTGATTTAAGTAGTCTCTGTAGATCCATCCACCTCCACAGTCTGTGCTGTGTGTGCTCAGTGGCTCAGTAATGTCTAACCCCATGGACTGTACCCTGCCAGGCTCCTCTGTCTGTGAAATTTTCCAGGCAAGAATACCAGAACATATTGCCATTTCCTATCCCAGGGGATCTTCCCCACCCAGAGATCTAACCCATATCTCTTGCATCTCCTGCATTACAGATGGATTCTTTACTACTGTGCCACCTAGGAAGCCCCTCCATGGTCTAGACAAGCACTATTAATAGAACTTTCTGCAATGATGAAAATGTTCTATCTCTAATCAGTATGCTAACCACTAGGCACATGTGGCTACTGAGCACTTAGAAATGTGGCTAATGTGACTGATAAACTGAATTTTAAACTCTATTTAAGTTAAACATTTAAATAGCCACAGGTAGCTAGTGACTACCATATTACACGGTACAATTCTGGATGGTTTAGGTCCCCCACCTCTGAGTAAGCTGTGTGTGTGTGTGTTAGTCACTTAGTGGTGTCCAACTCTTTGTGACTTCATGGACTGTAGCCCGCCAGGCTCCTCTGTCCATTAATTCTCCAGGCAAGAGTTTTGGAGCGGGCTGCCATTCCCTTCTCCAGGGGATCTTCCCGACACAGGGACCGAACCTGAGTCTCCTGCATTGCAGGCAGATTCTTTACCATGTGAGCCACGGGAGAAGCCCCTGAGTAAGCTGTAATACTGTGATGTTGGAGAAGACTCTTGAGAGTCCCTTGGACTGCAAGGCGATCCAACCAGTCAACCCTCAAGGAAATCAGTCCTGAATATTCATTGGAAGGACTGATGCTGAAGCTGAAACTTTAATACTTTGGCACCTGATGTGAAGAACTAACTCCTTGGAAAAGACTCTGATGCTGGGAAAGATTGAAGGCAGGAGGAGAAGGGGACGACAGAGGATGATATGGCTGGATGGCATCACCGACTCGATGGACATGAGTTTTAGCAAGCTTCGGGAGTTGGTGATGAATAGGGAGGCCTGGCATGCTGCAGTCCATGGGGTCACAAAGAGTTGGACATGACTGAGTGACTGAATTGAACTGAAGCTGTAATATAGCAGCTTAATTAAGGTAGCAGTGACGAGTCCTTGTGTGACTTGGGGCAGGTCACTCAACATCTCTAAGTCTCGGTTTTCCCATCTGTCCAGTGGGGCCAGAGCAGTCCCTGCCTCCTGGAGTTTTGGGGCAGATTTAATTAGTGAGTATGTGAAGGCCGAGGCCCAGTGACTGACCCAATACTGTGAAAAGTCAGGCCACATTCCCAGGTTGAAACATGAGAGCCTTCCCAGCAGCTGGGCCTCATTTCCACTGTGTTCAGAGACCCATGAGTGGTCTTCCCCAGAGCTACCCATCTTCCCCCACAGCTTCAAGACCAGGCTTATATTCTTAAACCAGGACTTTGGCTCCCATCAGTCCTCAGCCCAGGATTCTAGATTGCTGATGAGACAAAGTCCAAACTTCAGTGTACGTTCCCAGCTCTGGGCACTGGCCCTGCCCTTGCAGTAATGTCATTAATACAACCTGCAGGTCAAGTCAGCCGCCTTGCCACCTTCACCCTCGTCTGCCCTCAGCCCCAGTCTTCCAAGGTCTGCCAAGCACTTCATTGATTCATTTTTCATTCATAGATATTTATCACGCCATCTGCTCTGTGACTGTGGCCCAAGCGATGAGAGCTGTGGTACACCTGGGGTCAGGAGGAGTCGAGGGAGCAGTGAGAACCCAGAGGGGCCCAACCTGGTGCGTGTGGTCAGGGCAGACTTTCATAAGGAAGTGGCATGTAAGCCTGAGTCCAAGCAATGGATAGAAGTCAGCCAGAGCAGAGGATAGTTGGTGGAGAGGAAACTGTAAAATGAGATAGGCACCCAGGATCTATGAGAGGCAAGGAGACGGCTAGAAAGGTATGCAGGAGGACCTTGCAGGCCATGTTAATGATGTTGTATTCTGCTTTATGCTAAAGGTAATGGGGAGCCTAGAAGATTCTAGAGAAAGGATGATGTGATTATTCCAGGCCAGTTCCCCACATGGACAGTAAGATTCAGGAATTTGGGGAACTTCTTGGTGGTCCAGTGTCAGGACTCCATGCTTTCACTGCCAAAGGCCTGAATTCAGTCCCTGGTTGGGGAACTAAGATCCTGCAAGGGGCACGGTTGGAAAAAAATAAAGAAAGAAAGAAAGGAATTTAGCCTCTTTAACTTTTCCTTCTCTGCCTGCCACATGTGTCTCAAGATGCGTCATGAGCACACAGTTCCTGGGGCCTTCCTTTTGTTTTAAGTGACCTGGGTTCAAATCCCAGCCCTATTGCTTCCAGTAAGTTATTAACCTCTTTCAGTGTCCTCAGCCATAAAACAAAGATAATGACACCTTTGCACAGTTACACAAGCCATGAGGGGAAAGTGTATGGCACAGAGCCACCCTGGAAATGGAGTCCAGTTGAATTCCTTCTGTGCAAAGTCAAGTCGAAGCCACAGACGGGGCCTCTGGGAGTTTCCTGAAGGGCAAGCAGAAGTCCCATTTCTGGGATATGTCGCCAAGGCCTTTCTCAGGAAGCCTGACCATGTGCTAGGTGACCTCAAAGGGGAACCTGGAGCTAGATTTTGTCTTCTGAGCCTTTTCAGACCCCCACCCAGCAGGCCAGGCATCAGCAGGTGGATCCTGAGCTTACATAACCGGTCAAGAGTCCAACACCTCTCACCCGGTGATCGGGGCCATGTTTACTGAGAAGAGGTGTTCCCAGGTCACTTCCCTGTCCTCCTAGGTGCCTCTTAGGTATGTGCACAGCCCTTTAGCCCTTTCTGAGCTCTGCTTCTTTTCTGATTTCTTAGTCACAGTGCTTGGTGCTACTGTCAGCAACAACTATTTTTTTACTTTCATATAATTTTATTTACTATTTGTTTTTGGCTGGGCTGGGTCTTCATTGCCATGTGGGCTTTTCTCTAGGTATGGCAAGTAGAGTCTACTCTCTGGTTGCAGTGTTCGGGTGCTCTGGGCTTCTCATTGTGGTGGCTTCTCTTCTGGGGGAGCACGGGCTCTAGGGCACGCAGCCTTCCCTAGTTGCAGTTCTCAGGCTTAGTGGCTCCAAGGCATGCGGGATCTTCCCTGACCAAGGATCAAATCCATGTCTCCTACAGTGGCAGGTAGATTCCTTACCTCTGAGCCACCAGGGAAGCCCAACAACTATTTTTAAAAATGAAAATATAGTTGATTTACAATGTTGTGTTAATTTCTGCTGTACAGCAAAGTGATTCAGATATATATAGATATATTCTTTTCTATAGAATAACATCTAGAGATCTCTTCAAGAAAATTAGAGATACCAAGGAAACATTTCATGCAAAGATAGGCACAATAAAGGACAGAAATGATATGGACCTAACAGAAGCAAAAGATATTAAGAAGAAGTGGCAAGACTATACAGAAGAACTCTACAAAAAAGATCTTCCTGACCCAGATAACCACAATGGTGTGATCACTCACCTAGAGCCAGACATCTTGAACATGAAGTCAAGTGGACCTTAGGGAGCATCACTACAAACAAAGCTAGTGGAGGTGATGGAATTCCAGTTGAGCTGTTTCAAATCCTAAAAGATGATGCTGTGAAAGTGCGCACTCAATATGCCAGCAAATTTGGAAAACTCAGCAGTGGCCACAGGACTGGAAAAGGTCAGTTTTCATTCCAATCCCAAAGAAAGGCAATGCCAAAGAATGTTCAAACTACCACACAATTGCACTCATCTCACATGCTAGCAAAGTAATGCTCAAAATTCTTCAAGCCAGGCTTCAACAGCAAATGAACTGTGAACTTCCAGATGTTCAAGCTGGATTTAGAAAAGGCAGAGGACCAGAGATCAAATTGCCAACATCTGCAGGATCATAGAAAAAGCAGTAGAGTTCCAGAAAAACATCTACTTCTGTTTCATTGATTATGCTGAAGCCTTTGACTGTGCAGATCAGAACAAACTGTGGAAAATTCTTCAAGAGATGGGAATACCAGACTACCTTACCTACCTCCTGAGAAATCTCCATGTAGGTCAAGAAGCAGCAGTTAGAAGCGGACATGGAACAACAGACTGGTTCCAAATTGGGAAAGGAGTACATCAAGTCTGTATATTGTCACCCTGCTTATTTAACTTCTATGCAGAGTTCAGTTCAGTTCAGTTCAGTCGCTCAGTCGTGTCCAACTCTTTGCGACCCCATGAATCGCAGTACGCCAGGCCTCCCTGTCCATCACCAACTCCCAGAGTTTACTCAGACTCACGTCCATTGAGTCCGTGATGCCATCCAGCCATCTCATCCTCGGTCGTCCCCTTCTCCTCCTGCCCCCAATCCCTCCCAGCATCAGGGTCTTTTCCAATGAGTCAACTCTTCGCATAAGGTGGCCAAAGTACTGGAGCTTCAGCTTTAGCATCATTCCTTCCAAAGAAATCCCAGGGTTGATCTCCTTCAGAATGGACTGGTTGGATCTCCTTGCAGTCCAAGGGACTCTCAAGAGTCTTCTCCAACACCACACTTCAAAAGCATCAATTCTGCGCTCAGCCTTCTTCACAGTCCAACTCTCACATCCATACATGACCACAGGAAAAACCATAGCCTTGACTAGACGGACCTTAGTCGGCAAAGTAATGTCTCTGCTTTTGAATATACTATCTACGTTGGTCATAACTTTTCTTCCAAGGAGTAAGCGTCTTTTAATTTCATGGCTGCAGTCACCATCTGCAGTGATTTTGGAGCCCCAAAAAATAAAGTCTGACACTGTTTCTACTGTTTCCCCATCTATTTCCCATGAAGTGATGGGACCAGATGCCATGATCTTCGTTTTCTGATTGTTGAGCTTGAAGCCAACTTTTTCACTCTCCTCTTTCACTTTCAACAAGAGGCTTTTTAGCTCCTCTTCACTTTCTGCCATACAGCACTATCACGTATCTTGACTGAATTAACATTTATAAGACTCTACATCCCAAAATAGAACGACATCCTCTTCAAATGAATAGGTAGATTTACTAGGATAACTATATTTTGAGTAATAAGAAAAGCCTCCATAAATTTTAAAAAGTTTGAAAACAAAAAAATATATTCTCTAACTCCACTATAATTAAAACCCAGCAATAATGTTTCCAGAAAAAATCCAGGTGTTTGGAAATTAAACATTATTTTAATTAAATATTGTGTTGAATAAAAAATTAAATGATCAATGATAATAAAAATATATCACAATTTATAAGCTGTAGCTAGAGCAATGTTTCTAGGGCAATGCTTAGTATTAAAAGCCTATATTAGGGGAAAGAAAGTCTGAAATGAAGGACCTAAACTTCTATTCTAAGAAACTAAAAAACAAATTAAATTAAGCCCAAGACATGCAGAAATTCAGAAGTAAATATAAGAGCAGAAATCAATGAAACAGAAAGCAAAAACAATAGATATAATCAATAAAAGTAAAATATTTGGTGGGAGGGAATCAGTGAAATGAATGTTTAACCAGAGGGAGAAAGATAAAGAAAAAAGAAGGGAAGAAAGGAGGTAAGGATGGAGGGAAGAAGGAAGGAAGGAAAGATAAAGCATATATTACTATCAACAGGAATCAAGAGCCTTCAGACTAGGGACAATAAAGTAATATAGTGAAATTTTTTATGGCAATAAATCAAAATGGACACATTTCTTAATGATACAAACTACCAAAATCATCCAAGAAAAAGTAGAAAACTTGTATTGTCCTGTATAAATTTTAAAAATTGAATTCATAATTAATATTCTCCTCCATCCAACACATACACACTTGCACAATTCCTTAGGCTCAGATTGTGCCATTGAAAGTTTTTTCCAAACATTTAAGAAATTTCAATCTTACACTTTAGAAAAAAGAAAAGGGCATGATTCTAAATTATTTTATGAGGTTATCTTGATTTCAAAAGTACATAAAGACACCACAGGAAAAGAAAACCACAGACTGATGTTCCTCATGAATACAACTACAAAAATTTGAAAGAAAACATTAGCAAATTAAATCCTATAAAAATGCAAAAAGAAGAATTCATTATAATGATGTGGAAGTCGATCCTGAGAATTCAAAGTTGGTTTAATGCTTAAGAAACCAATCAATATAATTCATCATAATAAAGGATAAAACATAAGATTACTTCAATGGATGCAGAAAATTGATAACTTTATTTTTAAATTTATATGGAAATGCAAAAATGAGCAAGAAAAAACAAAATAATTTTGGAAAGTAAGAACAAAGTTGAACCACTTACACTGACTAATTTTAAGGCTTACTCTAAAGATACAGTACTCAAGACAATATAATGTTGATATAAGGGTAGACCAATTCATCCATGGAACAGATTAGAGAGCCCAGAAATAGACCCATGTGTATACAATAAACTGATTTTGATAAAGGTGATGTTAATTAACTGAGAAAAATATATTCTTTCAACAAGAGATGCAAGAATAATGGGATCTTTTTTTTCTTGTTTATCTTTTTTTATAATTTTGCATTTATTTATTTACTTATTTATTTTAATAATTTGAAAGAGTCCTTCTCTTTGCTTTGAAAGAATATTTAAAACTAGTGAACTAGATTTGTTTTCTATCACATTTAACTTTCCTTATGTGCTACCGTTATGTTTTTTTCCTTTCCAGTTGTCCTGAGATATAATTGACATACAGCACTATATGAGTTTAGGGTGTACAGCATAATGGTGTGATTTACATACATCATGAAATGATTACACTACTGAATATGGGTTTGGAAAAAGATAAGGTTTAACCTCCGCAGGAAATGCAGAACTTAAGTCAAAATAGGTAGTAAACTAACATTATGAAACTTCAAAAGAAAGCATAGGAGAAACTCTATGTGGCATCAGGTTGTTGTTCAGCACTCAGTTCTGTTCAACTCTTTGTGACCCCATGGACTGCAGCATACCAGGCTTGCCTGTCTCTCACTGTCTTCCAATGTTTGCTCAAACTCATGTCCATTGAATCAATGATGCCATTCAACCATCTCATCCTCTGTCTTTTTCTCCTCCTGCCTTCAATCTTGCCCAGCATCAGGGTCTTTTCCAATGAGTTGACTCTTTGTATCTTCCCAGGAGCAAGCATCTTTTCATTTCATGCCTTCAGTCACAATCTGCAGTGATTTGGAGCCCAAGAAAATAAAAGTCTGTCATTCTTTCTATTTTTCCCTATCTATTTGCCTTGAAGTGATGGGACCGGATGCTATGATCTTAGTTTTTTGTATGTTGAGTTATAAGCCAGCTTTTCACTCGCTTCTTTCACCTTCTTCCAGAGGCTTTCCTCTTTGCTTTCTGCCATTAGGGTGGAGTTATCTGTGTATATAAGGTTATTGGCATTTCTCCCGGCAATCTTGATTCTAGGTTGAACTTCCTCCAGACTGTTATTTTGCATGATGTATTCTGCATGTAAGTTGAATAAGCAGGGTGACAATATACAGCCTTGATGGACTCTTTTCCCAATCTTGAACCAGTCCATTGTTCCATGTCCATTTCTGACTGTTGCTTCTTGACCTGCATACAGGTTTTCACAGGAGGCAGGCCAGGTGTCAGGTATTCCACCTCTTTTAAGAATTTTCAACAGCATTCTTGTGATCCACACTGTAAAAACTTTAGCATAGTCAGTGAAGCAGAAGTAGATGTTTTCCTGGAATTCCCTTGCTTTTTCTATGATCCAATGAATATTGGTAATTTGATCTCTGGTTCCTCTGCCTTTTCTAAATCCAGTTTATACATCTGGAAGTTCTCGGTTCACTTGTTGTTAAAGCCTAGCTTGAAGAATTTTGAGCATTACTTTTCTAGAACTCACAAATGAGCGCAACTGACCAATAGTTTGAACATTCTTTGGCATTTCCCTTATTTGGGATTAGAATGAAAACTGACCTTTTCAGTCCTGTGGCCACAGATGAGTTTTCCAAATTTTCTGGCATATTGAGTGCAGCACTTTAATGGTATCATCTTTTAGGATTTGAAATAACTCAGCCGGAATTCCATCACCTCCACTACCTTTGTTCATAGTAATGATTCTTAAGGCCCACTTGACATCAGGTTAGGCAATGAATTTTTAAGCAGCACCCAAAAAACATAAAATGTTTTAAAAGAAAATGTGATAAAATAAACATCAAATTTAAAGCTCTATTTGAAAGCCATCCTTACCAGAACCAAAAGGCAAGTCATAAAATGTGATAAAGTTTTTGCAAAAATATATCAAGCAAACACCTTTCTTCCAGAATACATAATATATAAAGAAGACTTACAACTCAATTTTGACAATAAAAAATAGATTAAATATATGAAAAGTATTTAACCTAAGAACATACACAAATGCCTAGTAAGCACACAAAGTATTGTTTATTATCACAAATATCTGAAAAATTTAAACTACAAGGAGTTACCATTACACACGCATTAGAATAGACAGAGTTAAAACGACTGATCTCACTAAGTGTTGGTGAGGTTATGAGCAACTGGAACTTTCAAAAATGCTGGTAAAAATGAGAAATGTTGCAGTCACTTTTGAAATTAATATACAGTATCATATATAATTAAGCATATACTTATTCTCTTTCTAGGTAATGATCTAGGAAAAGTAAGAATAATGTCTACTCAAAATCACATACATTTATGGTCACAAGAATAGTAACACTAAATTATGAACAAACCAAATGTTCATCAACTGGGAAACTAATGAATAAATTGTGATACATCCATACTATGGAATACTGCTCAGCAACACAAACAAAATAATAATATACCCAATAACATGAATGCATCTCAAAAACATATTGCTAAGTGAAAGAAATCAAGCAATGCACTTTATGATATCAATTATGTTATTCTAGGACCCAGTAAATCAGTGGTAACTGGAAAATAATCAATAACAAAGTGCCATGAGAATATTTCTAAGATAAGGAGCTAGTCTGTATGTTATTAAAATGGTGCTTATGTAATTTTATACAATTACCAAAATTCATCCAGCTGTAGCCTTAAAATGGGAGGATTTTATTGTACATAAATAATACATTTTAAAAGAGCAAGTGAGACTACATGTTGCTCAGAGGGTCATAGGAGAATTTATTTACAGTGTGTGTGTGTGTGTGTGTGTGTGTGTGTGTGTGTAATCTGGGTCTTGAATGATGAATAAAATGCTCTGATAGATAAGAAAATTCCAGTCATGGGGCCCTCATTGCTTGGCACAGAAGCTAGTGGATATAAGAATACTAGAAATGCTTATGGAGGAAAGAAGGGGAAAAGAAAAGAAAGAGATAAGCCATGGTCAAAAGAGAAGAAACGTTCAGGATGGCCAATTTTCTCAAGTTCCTGGATCACAGAAGAGTCCTTGATTTGGTAAAGCATTTGGATTTTATTTAGACTTGTGATGTTAATTCACTAGAGAGTTTGGAATAGTGGAAATACATTTTCTCATTTATGTTTTGAGATTTTTCTGTCTGTTGGGTGAATTATATATAAAAAGGAAGACAAAAGTGGACACAGGAAGATAGAATAGAAGTCTGTTATCACAGTCTACATGAAAGGTGATGTTTGGGACAGAGTAGAAGTTCTGAGAATAGAAAAGTGAATGGTTATATTTTGTAAACAGATCTACAAAGATTTGCTGGAGTGGTGGCACAGGAAAATGAAGACTCAAGGATGATTACCCATACAAATGGTTTGAGCAAATAAGTAGGTGGTGATGCCATCTCCTTAAATCAACAAGATTTTATCTAAAAAGGAAGATTATATTGTGAAATTTTAGTATTTTAAAACACTTTTGCTTAATATATACTTTTCATGAATTTTCAACATTCAATTTTTATGAACATATTATGTATAAAAGTAGGAAAGAACCTATATTTAAAGCTGGTTTGCTGTATCACATTTCACAATTGGGTGCTGACCTCTAATATTCAAAGCAGTTATTTTCTTAAATCTAGAGTTCTGATAACAAAATATAAGACTGCATGGGAAAGATACAGTTTCATTAAGCACTGGGATATAAGGTTTAAAATAAATATGTTAAATGGAATGATGAAGGGTTTTACAGTGCTGCATAAACAGTCATTGGCCAGCTCTGTCTTCATTTTCCTAATTTCTTCAGAATCCTGAAAAAATACAATCTGAGACAAAAAGAAATCATTTTCACATGGTTCCCTGGTGATATCTTGTCTGATATAAATTACTTCATTAAAATTAAACCATTCAGTGTTATAACGGTTAAGATGACTTGAAATTAAAATTAACCTCCTTGGAAAAAAAGTCTCCTATTACTTATTTTATAAGCACTGGATACCCTGGGAGCTTGCAAATCCACACAGTACTGAAGAATTTAAACCAGCAAACATATCTCTGAAGAGACAACCAAGACTTCAAAGTTGTGAAGCTGACAGAAATTTTAATAGAATTGGTTCTTTGCAATCCATTTATGTTCAGAAACAAGGGCCCAGAGTCTACTCTCTGCCCCAAACATACCTGGCTCTGTAGCTCTGAAGCCTCCCTTTCAGAAAGAAGACATACAGATGGTCAAAATGTACATGAAAATTGCTCAACCTCACTAACTACTAGAGAAAGTGAAAGCGTTAGTTGCTCAGTCAAGTCTGAATCTTTGTGACCCCCATGGACTGTAGCTCGCTAGGCTCTTCTGTGCATGGGATTTTCTAAGCAAGAATACTGGAGTCAGTAGCCATTTCCTTCTTCAGAAAGTGAAAAGTGAAAGTGAAGTCACTCAGTCGTGTCCGACTCTTTGCAACCCCATGGACTGGAGCCTGCCAGGCTTCTCCATTCATGCGGTTTTCCAGGCAAGAATACTGGAGTGGATTTCCATTTCCTTCTCCAGGGGATTTTCCCCACCTAGGGATCGAACCCAGGTCTCCTGCATTGCAGGCAGATACTTTACCCTCTGAGCCACCAAATATGGGATCAAACTAGTGTCTCCTGCACTGCAGGTGGATTCTTTATGTCTGAACTACCAGGGAAGTCCAACAATTAGAGAAATGCAAATCAAAACTACAATGACATATCACCTCAAACCAGTCAGAACGGCCATCATCAAAAAGTCAACAAATAAATGCTTGAGAAAATGTGGAGCAAAACGAACTTTCCTACACTGTTGGTAGGAATGTAAATTGGTGTAGCCACTATGGAGAAGAGTATAAAGGTTCCTTTAAAGAAAGAGAGCTAACACAGGATTCTCCAATACCACTCCTGGGCATACATCTGGAGAAAACCATGCTTTTGAAAAGGTAGATACATGCACCCAAATATTCATTGCAGCACTACTTACAATAATCAAGACATGGAAGTAAATATCCATTGACAGAGTAATGGATGAAAAAGATGTAGTATGAAATACTATTCAGTCAGAATGAAGTAATGCCATTTGCAGTAACTTGAATGAACCTAGAGATTATCACACTAAGTGAAATAAGCCAAAGACAAAGGTCATATGATATTTCTTGTATGTGGAATCTTTTTTTTTTTAAGTTGGTACAAAAGTAAATGCAGCTTTGCATTATTCAACTTTGCCATTTAATATTGGAATGCATTTTTAAATAAATGTGGTTTTGTTATACATCATTTTATTGTGCATTTCTCATTTTGTTTTTTGTTGGTAATGACATTACTTGTGTATTTTATATTTATTTATAAAAAAAAAAACAAATTTGAGTGATTTTCTTACTCAAGTTCAAAATGGGTCATAAAGCAGCAGAGGCAACTTGCAACATCAACAATACATTTGATCCAGGAATTGCTAATGAATGTACAGTGCAGTGGTGTTTCAAGAAGTTTTGCAAAGGAGATGAGTGCCTTGAAGATGAGGAGAGTGGTGGCTGACCATCAGAAGTTGACAACAAACTGAGAGCCATCATAGAAACCTATCCTCTTACAACTATATGGGAAGTTGCCAAAGAACTCAACGTGGACAATTCTATGGTTGTTAAGCATTTGAAGCAAATTGGAAAAGTGAAAAAGCTCGATAATGGTGCTTCATGAGCTGACTAAAAATTTTAAAAATTGTCATTTTGAGTGTGATCTTTCATTCTGTGCAACAACTATGAACTATTTCTCAGACTGTGATATGTAATGAAAAGGGGGTTTTATATAGCAACTAGCCAAGACCAGCTCAGTGGTTGGACTGGGAAGAAGCTCCAAAATACTTCCCAAAGCCAAACTTGAACCAAGAAAAGATCATGGTCACTGTTTGATAGTCTGCTGCCCATCTGATCCATTATAGCTTTCTGAATCTTAGTGACACAGCAGGCATTCAGTACATTTCCCTTTGTTGTTCAGTCACGCAGTCATGTCCGACTCTTTGTGACCCCATGGACTATACCAAGCCAGGCCTTCCTGTCCCTCACCATCTCCAGAAGTTTGCCCAAGTTAATATCCATTGCATTGGTGATACCTCCCAGCCATCTCATCCTCTGATGCTGTCTTCTCCTTCTGCCCTCAATCTTTCCCTGCATCAGGGACTTTTCCAAAGAGTTGGCTGTTCACATCAGATGACCACAATACTGGAGCTTCAGCTTCAGCATCAGTCCTTCCAACGAGTATTCAGGGTTAATTTCCTTTAAGATTGACTGGTTTGATCTCCTTGTTGGACTTGTAGGAGTCTTCTCCAGTACCACAGTTCGAAGGCATCAATACTTTGGCATTTTGCCTTCTCTCCTGTCCAGCTCTAAGAACGGTACATGACCATTGAGAAGATCATAGCCTTGATTATACGAACCTTTGTCGACAGAGTGATATCTCTGCTTTTCAACACACCATCTAGGTTTGTCATAGCTTTCCTGCCAGGAAGCAATCATCTTATGATTTCATGGCTGCAGTCATCATCCACAGTGATTTTAGAGGCCAAGAAGAGGAAATCTATCACTACTTCTTTTTCTCTTCTAATTGCAAAGGAGAATGGAAATGACACAATTCCACATCTTGAAAAAGGTTCACTTTACCATAATATTTACAAATAATACTGTGAGTGGTATATGTGATATGGAAGCAATTGAAACTTTACAAAAGAGACTTTTTATTAATTCTTTGTGTGACTATTTAGGTGGTTTTTTTTTTTTTGCATGTACATTGATACATAGGGCCATTCCTGTTCACTACAGATTATAGAACATTTTAGACATAGGTAGAGGGTTTAATTTTAAAAGAAAAAACCCACATTACTTCAAATACAAATCAAATACAATTTGAAATAACTTATGAAATAATTTGATTTAAAGGTAAACTACTGTTTTCCCTTGGTGCATCCCATAAATATTTTCAAAATAAACTTTTTGCAATAAAAACACTTTCCTCTACTCCTTGGCACCACCATTACCCCAGCTGTACTGAGGAATATAATTTTCAATGCATTTTGAAGCACACATTTACCTGAATTGATGTACTCAATCCTTCCTTATACAGTACTGAACATCTGCTCTGTGCCAGGCATCATATTAGGCTTTGAGAAATATGACATTCATAACAAACCATTTTAATTTTTCATTACAAGATATGCCAAATACTTTCTAAGCAACACTTTGTTAGCCTATATTAAAACAGTAATTTTGCCAATAATAAATCTGAATTTATTTTGTAATAGTTTAAAACTTTTACAGGCCCTGCTCCCATCAGCCTGAAATAACAAATGCATCTAACATCCCATGCCCTTCTTGGGGTCAGGTTTTCTCAGCCCTACTCCAACTGCAGTTTTTTTCTGGCACTACCTTTGACAAACTCTAACATGAGAACATCTACCCTCAGCTCTAACATGGATTTTTCACATCTGTTCTTGGACTTTCTGACTCAGCAGCAAGCACACAAATGCAATGGAAAGAATGAGGGAGTTAATATTCTATGCAGCACTTGTGAGTAAATGTTCCCCTCTTCCAGCCCGTGTGTAATGATTCTGCAGGATAACTCCTCAGAAGTTCACTATGTGGGGCCCACTTAGTATTGAAGGCACATTGGCTTTCCCTCCTTCTCTACTGCCCTCCTCCTTATCCTTCCCTCCTGATTCCTTGGGTAACTCCTCAAATAAACAACTTCTATGCAAGCCCTTGTCTCAGCCTCTGCACAAGGTGGCACAGTGGTAATGAATCTGCATGCCAGTGCAGGAGACATGGGTGCAATCCCTGGGTCAGGAAGATCCTCTGAAGGAGGAAATGGCAACTTACTCCAGTATTCTTGCCTGGAGAAACCCATGGACAGAGGAGCCTGGTGGGCTACAGCCCATGTGGTCTCAAAAGAGTTGGACACGAGTTAGTAACTGAGCAATAACAACAATAACAAAGACTAGGACAGGAAGGTTTCACTAGTCACAAAATCTTTAGTGAGGCACAAAGCTGAAAATCCAACTTTCCTGAAATATTTCTCCTCCCTTCAGGAAACTGTTCATGAATATATTCTTCTATTCACAACTTACTAATAAAACCGAAATTTCTTGCTTAATATTAAAGGTTCTTCACAATTTACTTCCCCATCCTAGCCATCTCCACTCTCAATATGCAAGCTTACTCTCTCTTTTGTGCTCAGCCAGAATCCCTTTCTAGATGTCCTCTCACTACTAGTCAAGCATATCCTGCACTGACTTGTGCTCTGAACCCTCAAGTTTGAAACAATGGTATTGTCTCAAAACCTCTTTTTGTTTTTCTTTTACTCTTTCCAATTACACTTTGAGGATAAAGGTGCTAATTATATTCTATTTTTACCTTTCACAGCACCTAGCAAAATGTGTACACAAAGTAGGTGCTTAATAAATGTATACTGTTCATTGATTTTCCTTCCCAAATACTTGACAGGACATTACATGTTTTCCAACATCAGCTGGACAAGAAAGATAGCCTAGGACTTCAACAAGGTCAGACATTATTCTCAGCTTTTGAGAAAGATCAGGGATATGACTAAATCTGACAAAAATTAGCATGCACAAATGCATGTACTCACACACACACAAAAATAAGTAACTACTCTCCTTATTTAACTTATACGCAGAGTCAGTTCAGTCCCTCAGTCCTGTCCGACTCTTTGCGACCCCGACTCCCAGCACGCCAGGCCTCCCTGTCCATCACCAGCTCCCGGAGTTCAATCAGACTCATGTCCATTGAGCCCGTGATGCCATCCAGCCATCTCATCCTCGGTCGTCCCCTTCTTCTCCTGCCCCCAATCCCTCCCAGCATCAGAGTCTTTTCTAATGAGTCAAATCTTTGCATGAGGTGGCCAAAATACTGGAGCTTCAGCTTTAGCATCATTCCTTCCAAAGAAATCCCAGGGTTGATCTCCTTCAGAATGGACTGGTTGGATCTCCTTGCAGTCCAAGGGACTCTCAAGAGTCTTCTTCAACACCACAGTTCAAAAGCATCAATTCTTTGGGGCTCAGCCTTCTTCACAGTCCAACTCTCACATCCATACATGACCACAGGAAAAACCATAGCCTTGACTAGACGGACC
>SJXQ01002471.1:482071-526105 GCA_006408695.1 Aepyceros melampus
TGTATATTGTCACCCTGCTTATTTAACTTCTATGCAGAGTACATCATGAGAAACACTGGACTGGAAGAAACACAAGCTGGAATCAAGATTGCTGGGAGAAATATCAATCACCTCAGATATGCAGATGGCACCACCCTCATGGCAGAAAGTGAAGAGGAGCTAAAAAGCCTCTTGATAAAAGTGAAAGAGGAGAGTGAA
Organism: Aepyceros melampus; assembly: GCA_006408695.1. Taxonomy (NCBI): domain Eukaryota; kingdom Metazoa; phylum Chordata; class Mammalia; order Artiodactyla; family Bovidae; genus Aepyceros; species Aepyceros melampus. The sequence continues at coordinate 482,270 of SJXQ01002471.1, forward strand.
AAAGTTGGCTTCAAGCTCAACATTCAGAAAATGAAGATCATGGTATCTGGTCCCATCACTTCATGGGAAATAGATGGGGAAACAGTGGAAATAGTGTCAAACTTTATTTTTTTGGGCTCCAAAATCACTGCAGATGGTGACTGTAGCTGTGAAATTAAAAGACGCTTACTCCTTGGAAGAAAAGTTATGGCCAACCTAGATAGTATATTCAAAAGCAGAGACATTACTTTGCCGACTAAGGTCCATTTAGTCAAGGCTATGTTTTTTCCTGTGGTCATGTATGGATGTGAGAGTTGGACTGTGAAGAAGGCTGAGCACAGAAGAATTGATGTTTTTGAACTGTGGTGTTGAAGAAGAGTCTTGAGAGTCCCTTGGACTGCAAGGAGATCCAATCAGTCCATTCTGAAGGAGATCAACCCTGGGATTTCTTTGGAAGGAATGATGCTAAAGCTGAAGCTCCAGTACTTTGGCCACCTCATGCAAAGATTTGACTCATTAGAAAAGACTCTGATGCTGGGAGGGATTGGGGGCAGGAGGAGAAGGGGACAACAGAGGATGAATCGCTGGATGGCATCATGGACTCCATGGACGTGAGTCTGATTGAACTCCGGGAGCTGGTGATGGACAGGGAGGCCTGGCGTGCTGGGATTCATGGGGTCGGAAAGAGTCGGATACAACTGAGCGACTGAACTGAACTGAAAGTCCTTCCTGGTTTGATCTCTGAGTATGTCTTCAATTGGATCTCTCATACGCTTCTACCTCTCCCAAATCTAAATTCCTATCATTCAGAATTTCTTGCAATTTTCTTTTAACTCTGCCTTTGAACATTCTGGGTTTTTTTTTGAAATGCACTGACCTTTCTTTGTTTGATTAACTCATTTTTGATGCTTTACACTCAACTCAGTCACCATTTCCATCAAGGAGAAACCCGTGATGCTTCCACCTCAGTTTAAGAATTTATTGATGTATGTCCATCATAATAATTCAAGGTATTACACTGAATTGTATTTAGCTGATTTTCTATGTCTTAGTTCAATTAGCCTAAAAGTTTCTTAAGGGCATAAGCTAGTTTATATTTGCATTGGTTTCCTCAACATATAATAAGCCATCAATAAATTTTTAAAGAATAAATAATTTAAGTTACTGGATATTTAATTTATTGGATGTAATATCTAAAGGATATTGAAATAAAAGCTAATATTCTATTGCTGTTAAAAAGTAAAGGATAAAGCAAAGGTCTTAATTATAAAGAATATTTGGGGGGAAAGGGGGGACTAAAATGAAATGAGAAAAAATAAAGCAACAATGAAGAACTAAGGTAGTCACACAAATCCATTATTGGTGATCCCCAAAATCCAAGATGATCTAGGGAAGGACAAAAGAGCTCAGATTAGAGAAATTTAGGGAAAGAGCTATGTACAAGTATTTTTTTGCTATAGAAGATTCACAGACTGAAATTTCTCACACCGGTAAGCACCTCACACATACTAATTGACTAAATGATAACTAAATTTGGGTTTTTGAGCTACTCTGATGGGTACAGATCCTGGATCCATCATTTGCTTGTTGAAAGTGTTTAACTTTACTGAACTTGTTTCTTCACCAACAATGTAGGGCCACATGAGTATGTGGGTTGTAGTGAGGATTAGTAACAATGTGTATAAAGAATACAATACAGATACTAAGAGCATATTTACTTAATAAACAGCAGGTATATTAGTCAGTTTCCTCCAGAGAAATAGAATATAGTGATATAAATATATACACATATATGTGTATATATATAGCTGTTGTTTGGTTGCTGAGTTGTATCCTACTCTTTTGCAACCCCTTGGACTCTAGCACACCATGCTCCTCTGTCCATGGGATTTCCCAGACAAAAATTCTCAAGTGGATTGCCATTTCCTTCTCCAGGTGATCTTCTTGACCCAGGGATCAAACTCTTGCATTGGCAGGTGAATTCTTTACTGCTGAGCCACTAGGGAAGCCCATATATATATATATATATTAGTATATATATGAAAATACTATATTATATGCTGGAGACCCAGAAAAATCAGTGGTATGGTCTGAAGGCCTGAGCACGAGGGCAAGTAGAAGATCAATTTCCCAGCTCAAAGATTTAGAGAGAAAATTCAATCTTTCTTTGCCTTCTTGTTTTATTGAAACCAAATGGATTGGATGTTGTACACCAATGGAAGGGCCTAACAGAAGCAGAAGAGATTAAGAAGAGCTGACAAGATTACACAGAAAAACTATACAAAAAAGGTCTTATGACCAGGATAACCACGATGGAGTGCTCATCTAGAGCCAGACATCCTGGAGGGTGAAGTCCAGCGGGCCTTAGGAAGCATTACTATGAACAAAGATAGTGAGGGTGATAAAATTCCAGCTGAGTTTTTTAAAATCCTAAAAGATTATGTAGTTAAAGTGCTGCACTCAATATGTCAGCAAATTTGGAAAACTCAGCAATGGCCACAGAACTGGAAAGGGTCAGTTTTTGTTCCAGTTCCAAAGCAATGTCAAAGAATGTTCAAGCTACCATATAGTTGCATTCATTTCACAGGCCAGCAAAGTAATGCTCAAAATCTTTCAAGATAGGCTTCAACAGTAAGTGAACTGAGAACATCCAGATGTATAAGCTGGATTTAGGAAAAGCAGAAGAACCAAAGGTCAAATTCCAACATCTGTTGCATCATAGAAAAGCAAGGAAATTCCAGAAAAATATCTGATTCATTGACTATGCTAAAGCCGTTGACTGTGAAGATCACAGCAAATTGTGGAAAATTATTAGAGATGGGAATCAGACCACCTACCTATCTCCTGAGAAACCTGTATATAGGTCAAAAAGCAACTTAGTTAGAACTCTACACGAAACATGGGACTGGTTTAAAATTGGGAAAAAGTGTATGTCAAGGCTGTATATTGTCACCTTGCTTATTTAACTTAAACGCAGAGTACATCATGGGAAATGCCAGGCTGAATGAATCCCAAACTTGAATCAAGACTGCCAGGAGAAATAACAGCAACCTCAGCTATGCAGATAATACCACTCTAATGGCAGAAGGTGAAGAATAACTAAAGAGCCTCTTGATGAAGATGAAAGAGGAGAGACAAAAAGCTGGCTTAAAACTTAATATTCAAAAACCAAAGATCATGGTATCCAATCCTATCACTTCATGGCAAATAGAAGGTGAAAAAGTGGAAGTAGTAACAGATTTTATTTTCTTGGGCTACAAGATCACAGTGGAAAGTAACTGTAGCCATGAAATTAAAAGACGTTTGCTTCTTGGAATAAAGCTATGAAAAACCTAGACAGTGTATAAAAAGCAAAGACATCACTTTGCTGACATAAGTCTGTAGAGTCAAATCTGTGGTTTTTCCAGTAGTCATGTATCAATGTAAGAGTTGTACCATAAAGAACACAGTGCCGAATAATTGATGCTTTCAAATTGTGGTGTTGGAGAAGACTCTTAAGAGTCCCTTGGACTGCAAGGAGATCAAACTAGTCAATCCTAAAGTAAATCAACCTTGAGTCATTAGAAGGACTGATAAAGCTCCACTACTTTGGCCACCTGATGCAAAGAGCCAACGCATTGGAAAAGACCCTGATGCTGGGAAAGATTAAGGGCAGGAGGAGAAGGGGACAACAGAGGATAAAATGGCATGACCAACTCAATGGACATGAGTTTCAGCAAATTCTGAGATAGTGCAGGGCAGGAAAGCCTGGTGTACTGCAGTCCATGGGGTCTCAGAGACAGACACAACTTAGTGACTGAAAACAACACCAGCTTTGGGAAGGGCCATCTACTTTACTCAGCCCATCAATTCAACTCTAATCTCTCCCAGAAATACCCTCACAGACACACCCAGAAATAATGTTTAGCTATTTATATGGGCATCCCTTGGCCCTATCAATTTGACAAATAGCACAGCAGCTGTTGTTCTAGTAGCAGCAGTAGTTGTTGCTTTCATTTTAGTAGTAATAAAAATCATCTTATCTGAAGAAAAGATATCCTTGATTATTTGAGTGTCAGTAGCAGAACTCCTCCACAAAGTTTCCACTATGCACTTTCACCATGGGTTCTGGACTATTTCCTCCTTTCTCAAATTTGCTGCTCTTGATAGTCTGAGAGATCTCAAGCATACCAAGTTGTTCCAGCATAAATTAAATGAGAGCAAGCATCATGGCTACTTTGAGATCTTCATTACCACATTCAACTAAGAAGATGCTTGAGTAAGCCTTTTCTCCGTTGGAAGCATTCCGGTAATTGAGCATCTTCTCACACCTTTATTTCATGACCATTATAAGACCACCGAAAAAGAACAGAAAAAAAGCACAGTAGATTGGATGTTGAACTTTTTTTTGTTATTTTACCATGTTTTAAATTCTCTCTCATCCTGACTGCCAGCAGCTCCAGACATTTTTAAATCTTTGGGACTGGTGAGAGTATTCTCTAAAGTGCCTGAATAACAGATTATTTTTAACAGAATCTCCCATGTCTTTCCAAGGAGAGCATGTGATCCAGAAACCACCCTCTCTCCTGCTGACAGCCATCCCTCTTTCATCTCAGGATAAATAGACCACTTTAGTGTTGATAACTACTCCATTTATAGTGGGACTGCCAAATTAAAGAGATCCACCCTTGATGTTTGTCCTAATTAGCTATAACTAACACACATGAGATTTGTGGGTTTGTTTGTTTGTTTTAGTTTGATGTGCTGCAAGAGTTTACACATAAACAATCTTGTGTTGCCAGGATGTTTTTTTGCAAGCCACCTTTAATTCAAGTACAATAATGAAACATAGGTCTCCTTAACAATATTCGAATATCTGTCTGATGGCAAAATTCATTAAAATCCACTGGTCTCTAATGATAAGCCAGTACTTTCTGTTTGACATCAAGATAATACATGCAGAACCTTCTCAAAGTGCCAGCTGGATACATACCTTATCAAAAAGCAGGGTCCAAATTATGAATCAACTCATAGAGTATGCATACACTCACTGTCATATTGGAAGAGCCAAGAAACAATAAACCAACTGCCTGTAGTAGCATCCATTTAATAATTTAAAAGAAAATAATGGATTTCTATGATAATCTATCTTTGCATCCAGAAAATTTAAAAAATATGAACTAAATAAATTTTATCTTCAAATTTATAATTTCCATTTTAGCATAATACTTCAGTAAACAAAAATGTTTTAAAATAAATACAAAAAGGAATAGCTTGACAAAGATTAATTTGAATGTAGTACGTATACTCACACAGAGAGGAAATACTCACACAGAGAGGAAACTTTATGGAAATACCCTCACTGTTATACAAATTAAAGCCAAAATAAGACAACATATTATCACAGACCTATACTTATTACTCTATATAATTCGTAACATAGCAGCTTTCAGGAAAATTACATGTTTCCATAAAAAGCCATCCCATAGTCTTTGGTTTTTGAAGCTGTGTGCTCCTAAACCTAGGAATTTGGAGTTTTAGAATGTCACACCTGTACAATTGGATACTGTTCTTCATGCTATTGTCCAATCAATTCTTATCTTCTTATTCCAAAAATCCATTTATAGCAATAATAGCAACATATTTTTTTACTTGACTAAGTATAATTATGATTATAATAACAATGGCAAACATGTATACACTTTTTTTCTCAGAGGGGCATTGAGACATTTATAGATGTATGTACTGTTATCTTTGTGAAATAAGTTGAAGCAGATTATACACAGTTTTCACCTAGAAAAATGAGGGCAAAATACTTTTCCCAAGGTTGACCTTGGCATGATTGTATCAGGTTTTTGTTTATTCACTAGTTAAACACTTAACATTTCACTATCTGTTCCTTTCTCTGAATAGCAATCAAACAATATTTTATTCATATAATATCTATACTTCTATGATTCTTACCAGTATTCCAAAACATATTCTCAAATTAAAATGAGCTTTTCTCACCCTACATCTACTAATGTAACCACTTTATAACACCCAACTCTTTTACTTATCACTTCTTTCCAAGCCATGGCAATTCAGTTTGAGAGGTTTTCTGAGATGTCTTTGATACGGAAGAGCCATTGGAAAAAGAAGCTTAGAAAAAAACAAGAAATTCTATTTCTAACACTGAAGTGTAGAAATAAACACAGTAAGGCACTGGTGAAGGTAACATACCATTGCTATCACAATGAGATATGATATTTGAATTAAGTTGAAAGGAATGCAGTTCTAATTATACAGCTAAATGGCAGGTGACAATTTGAACTGCTTGATGTAGTTTACAGATTTTAAGTTTGCAGTGCCTTTATCTGATTTCTTCTCCCCATCCTTTGATAACCTCTTAAATGGAGTGCTGAAAAGGCAACCTTCAAAAGTGATTGGACACATAGGAGGCTTAACTTTTCCTAATGACCTTTTAATGCAAAGCAAAAGGTCAATAGTGTTACTCACACTGAGTTTGACAAAGAATGTGGACTAAGTCTAAATGACAAAAGCTTGTTGTTGGAGGTCACTTCTCAATGGACTTTCCTGACATTAATGCTTGTTATAATCCAGGCAACTAGTTTTCAAGTTGCTGTTCTCACTTCAAAGCCCTGCTAATTATAGATAACATATTTGTCAAAGACATAGGTCACTGCTTACTCAGTTACTTGAATAGTCTGTAGAAATAAACCTTCAAAGGTTACTCATCCCATCACCAGAAACATATTCTGGTACACTTTCTTTAAACTAGCTTGAAATTTTTTTAATATAAATTTATTTAATTGAAACATGTATAATATCATATATAAACTAGCTTGAAATTTTAAGCCAGGTCTCTAGAACATACTGGAGAAGGCAATGGCAACCCACTCCAGTACTCTTGCCTGGAAAATCCCGTGGATGGAGGAGTCTGGTAGGCTGTAGTCCATGGGGTAACGAAGAGTCAGACAGGACTGAGCAACTTCACTTTCACTCTTCACTTTCATGCATTGGAGAAGGAAATGGCAACCCACTCCAGTATTCTTGCCTAGAGAATCCCAGGAATGGCGGAGCCTGGTGGGCTGCCGTCTATGGAGTCGCACAGAGTCAAACACGACTGACACGACTTAGCAGCAGCAGCAGCTAGAACATACATGTAAAGAGTTTAGGTCTTTGGCATTCCTAGATGTGTCAGTGGTGTTATTACTGTGGGTATGTTCTCAGGGTCTTCTTGGTTTATATGCATCTTCAGAAAGTGTGGTAGAGTGGAATGTGGACTGAATTCACTCAGCTGACCAGAGTTGCAGTGTCCACTCTGACAGTCACCACTTTTTAATTGGTATTGTTTAAAAAGCTGCTCTTAAGGGCTGCCTAAAATTTGTATGAGTCTAGTGGACAAGAGTCCTGTTTGGGTCTCGTTTTCTAATTTACACATTCGGGATTTGTATAAATGATCTGTAATAGTACCTATACAAATATTGCATTTCACATATGGTTGTCCCTTGCCACTTTTTGTTGAATTGTGTAACATCTTAAACATTTAGTAGCCCCATTTATTCATATTAGATTGAATACTCTCATCTCTACCACTCCTTCAGTTTTGGAAAACATGTTTTCATAGCACTTTGGACAATCTACACATGTTCACTGGCCATATATAACCAGGATGTTTTTTTCTCATAAGGAACACAGAAGAAAGAACTGTCCCATAACTTCAAAGAATCATATGATATTAGGCTAGGAGAATCCTTAAACAGTCATATACTTTAACTGTGTTACTCATTAAACATTCAAATTGGTTTTCTCCTGCCAAAAGTTTTGCTAGACCTGTACTGTCTGGTGAGTCACTAGCCACATGTAGATGCATGAATTTAAATTAATGAAAAACTTAAAAGTAAACATCCAATTTTTCAGTTGTTGGTCATATTTCACATGCTTATAAGCTGGCACATGGAGCTATTTGATTCTCCACTGAACAGCAGAGGTATGGAGCTTTTCCACCACCACAAAAAATTATATTAGGCATTGCCAATGTAAACAAAGCTTTAACACGATCATTACAGAAAACTCAGTACCTACCAAGAGTATCTGTGATGCTTTTTAAATACTACTTTTTAAGGAATTTTTTTCCATATATGTAATCAAACTTCTACCCATTTGTACTAGCTCCATTCCCTAAAATGTACTTACAAATTACGTGTTCTTCTACATGGTTCCCTTTCAATTTTTTCAAGAAATTTTTCATGAGCCTCCTTTTCTTTATTTGTTCTCTTATATAACTATCTCTTGTATTTTATTAGATACATAACAGAATTTGGTAACTTTGCCTTAAAAATTCTGAACTCACAAATTTTATTCTGAGTCACAAATTTACAAACCTAGGTCACAGGTATATATATGCATAAATATTTTACATAAAAAGAAATAGTTATGTATCCTCAAATTCTTCATTTTCATCCTGATTTCTAGGCATAGAATTGACAGTCAGTAAATATTGGTTGAATAAATAAAATAGTAAATTTAACCAGAGAATGTTGCTCTTAATGTATTAATGGCTTGCTCTTGAAGTGTAATCTTCTCCATGTAGTAAATTAAAAACTCTTTTGATTATAAAATAGTAAGATTCAATGTAGGTAACCTTGAATATGCAAAAGAAAAAATAATCAAGATGCTATCACTATAATTACTATTAATCTTTTTGTTGCCATGGTTTCTTGTGAACAAATTTAGAGTATATGTTCATATTTATAAACTTATATTTTTCAACTGATAGATCATGAGAATTGTTCCATGCCACTGAGGAGACTTCAAAAAGCTTTTTTTTTTTTGTTAGCTATATTGTATTAAATTATTTTATATTACTTCATTTTGGATTAGTAAATATTTACTTGAATTTATGGACTGCAGTGTTTCCTTTCCAAATACATATCTTGAATCCCCAACCACCAGTACCTCAGAATGTGACTGTATTTGGAGATTGGGTCTTTAAAAAGATTGCTAAGTTAAAATGAGATCCTTAGCATGAACCCCAATTCAACACAACTTGGCAATCTTATAAAAGGTAAAGAATAGGATACAGACAAGAAGAGACAGTGGGATGACCATGTGAGGACACAGCCAGAAGACAGGATCTGCAAATCTGCACGTCAGTGAGCAGGAGGCCTTCAGAAGAAACCAAACCGCTGACGCCTTGATCTTGGATATCTAGCTTCCACAATTGTGAGAATATGTATTTCTGTTTCTTAAATTACTCAGTCTGTGTTATTTTCTTATGGTAGCCTTAGTAAACTAATCAGAGAAGGCGATGGCACCCCACTCCAGTACTCTTGCTTGGAAAATCCCATGGATGGAGGAGCCTAGAAGGCTGCAGTCCATGGGGTCACTGAGGGTCAAACACAACTGAGTGACTGAACGACTTCACTTTTCACTTTCATGCACTGGAGAAGGAATTGGCAACCCAATCCAGTACTCTTGCTTGGAAAATCCCATGGATGGAGGAGCCTAGAAGGCTGCAGTCCATGGGGTCACTGAGGGTCAAACACAACTGAGTGACTGAACGACTTCACTTTTCACTTTCATGCACTGGAGAAGGAATTGGCAACCCAATCCAGTGTTCTTGTCTGGAGAATCCCAGGGATGAGGGAGCCTGGTGGGCTGCCATCTATGGGGTCGCACAGAGTCGGACATGACTGAAGCAACTTAGCAGCAGCAGCAGCAGCAGTAAACTAATATGCATTATTTCCAATTTTTAATTTTCATAAGCAAAGCTATGTTTCAAAAGTATCTTTGTGCATATCTCTGGTTATTTTCTCACATGAATGTTTAACCAAAAATTATTTTTAAAAATTTATGGAAAAGTCTTTGATATATATTTTCAAATTTTCTCATTAAAAGTTATACATTGAAACATGCACATTTTTTGCCAACTCAATAAACAAAGAAAAAAATCAAATCACTCTGTGTTTAACTTAAAAATTCAAGTGAAGTGGAACTTTTTTTTCAAATAGTTATTAGCCGTTGTTTTTGTGGTAGTGTGATGTACAAACTTAATAGTCTTAATATACATGTAAATATATACTGATTAGGTTTTCAAGTATTTGAACATATATTTTTATATATGGTATATGTTCTCTGCCCTTGCTTTTATCAGCCAACATTATTTTGATATTTGTTTGTATCGTACAGTTAATGGCATGGTGTAACATTATTCTGTACATTTCAATTATTTACCTATTCTCTTCTCAATGGGTTTTTAGGTTTTTCTTTTTATTATCAACATAATTGCTATGAGCATATTTGTATCTTTGCACATTGGAACAATTCTGCTATGATTTATGTTAATAAGTGAAGTTACTGATTTTACTAGTTGAAAGGAGCAGTGTAATATAATGGTTAAGAGGATGAACTCTGAAGCCAGACTGCCTGGATTCAAGGCTGCTGGTACCAGTAATGGGCTTTTTGATGCTGACCAAGTTACCCAAACTCTCTATATCAATTCCCTTATATATAAAGTGATTAAAATTACAGTATATACCTCACAATTATAAGGATAAAATGAAATAATATTGGTAAACTTAGGAAAATAAATTTAAAATAATAAACATTCCACAATGTTCATTATATTTCCAATAATATAATAATAAATTATTTTCCAAAGCAGTCATTTGAATTGATACTTCCACTAGAGTCACATGATTTTGTGCACTTGATTTTGTGAAACTTTAGTCCATGATAAATAACTATAATTTTCACTGCCAATGTTATATATTACTCCAGTGTATTCATTAATCTCAGTTTAGTCATTTTCCTTTCAAAACACTTTTAGATAGTTCTCAATCTAATCTTGCTATTATAAACATCACTATTAGCAATGTTTTTGTATTTTGGTGTCTGTTGGCAAATGTTTCCCACAGGTTTATGTAAAATATATATGTTATCTCAAAGATAAGAACATACACAATATTTGAGAGGGAATCAATTACAGAGCCCTAGATAATGTATCTATGTCTAAGGTTTAAACTCTTAATCTCCAATTCTCAAATATTTCTAGAATTTTTTTTTTCCTGCAAGCAGTCTTAACATATAAATTCTTCCCAAGTTGTAAAAGGTGAACAATCTTTTCTACTCAGAAAGGATTCAGTTGTAGTTGTATTTTTGAAAAGAAATGGAGAGTTTGACAGATCTTCAGAAATGGAGTAATAAGTTCCACAGCATAATCAGAGAATATACATCATATACAAATAAATACATTTACTACCCTCAGGATTTCAGAGTTCTGTCTGCCCTCTGCCAGTCATAGTTTCTCACCGTTGGACAGTGGCAGGAATATTATGGAATAAGGAAATATTCCAAAGTTATTTCAGAATGTAGGCAAGGCATATGCAGTAACAGGGACTGAGAAAAAAATACTATTTTTTGCCTTCTCTTTCTGCTGAGATGACACCAATTATCCTTATTTCTTGCCCTCTTATTTAGTCACTTTTTCAGTATTCATCTCTAATAAATAGAAGGACAGAATCATAACATAAAATGTGACAAGAGGCTACATTAAAAGTAGTCTGTGTTCTCATCACAGAACCACAGTCAGGTTTCTTAATTCACATTTGGCTCCATCATCTTGTCTGCTTTTCTTCAGGCTGGAACTCATCCTTCCATCTGCAATGACCAGAGTCATTGGTTTCTTCCACCATGTCAGCTGCAAGGTGGGAAAAAGCATTAATAGGTACAAATGACCTTTTAAGCAAACACTAATCCCAGAAAAACAAGATGGTAGGAGTCTCCACTGGATGAGTCTATAGTATGTCTTTCAAATTAATTTAGATCTAGAGTCCTAGATATTGAAATAAAGATAGAATGAAAATGTCCAACATTGTGTTTTTGCAAATATGAAAGAGGCACACAAAGTTACTGCTGGTTTACAAACTACTTGAGTGCAGTGTGGAAAATGACTCATAGTTATCATGCTAAAAGTTATTTTAAAGGAGAAGCATCATGGTTCATGTTAATATGGCTAAAGCAATATAGAAAAGTAGAATAAGCACTGAAACTCAAGTCAGAAAGCATGACTAGTCTTTCAAAGTCTGTATTACTTTGTGCAAGCCACTAAATTCTGTAATTTTTATATTCTTAATTTGGTAATAATAAACATGGAACACTATAGTTTGTTGTTGTTCAGTCACGCAGTCCTGTCTGACTTATTTCAACCTCATAGACTGCAGCACACCAGGCTTCCTTGTCCATCATCATCTCCCAGAGCTTGCTCAAACTCATGTCCATTGAGTCAGTGAAGCTATCCAACCATCTTGGCCTCTTCTCTTCCCGCCTTCAATCTTTCCCAGCATCAGGGGCTTTTCTAACAAATAGTTCTTCGCATCAGGTGACCAAAGTATTGGAGCTTCAGCTTCAGCATCAATCCATCCAATGAATATTCAGAATTGATTTCCTTTAGAATTGGCTGGTTTGATTTCTTTGCAGTCCAAGGGACTCTCAAGAGTCTTCTACAAAAGCATCAATTCTTTGCTCAGCCTTCATTATTGTCCAACTCTCACATCCATATATGACTACTGGAAACACCATAGTTTTGACTAGACAGACCTTTGTTGGCAAAGTAATGTCTCTGCTTTTTAATATGCTGTCTAGTTTGGTCATAGCTTCTCTTCCAAGGAGCAAGTGTCTGTTAATTTCATGGCTGCCATCACCATTTGCAGTGATTTTAGAGCCCAAGAAAATAAAGTCTGTCACTGAATAACTGAATAATTTTCTCCTTGACACATCAGTTCAGTTCAGTCACTCAGTCATCTCCAACTCTTTGTGACCCCATGGACTACAGCACACCAGGCCTCCCTGTCCATCACCAACTCCCGGAGTTTACTCAAACTCATGTCCATTGAGTTGGGGATGCCATCCAACCATGTCATCCTCTGTCGTCCCCTTCTCTTCCTGCCTTCAATCTTTCCCAGCATCAGGATCTTTTCCAGTGAGTCAGTTCTTTGAATCAGGTGACTAAAGTATTGGAGTTTCAGCTTCAGCATCAGTCCTTCCAATGAATATTCAAGACTGATTTCCTTTAGGATGGACTGGTTGGATCTCCTTGCAGTCCAAGGGCCTCTCAAGAGCCTTCTCCAACACCACAGTTCAAAAGCATCAATTCTTCAGTGTTCAGCTTTGTTTATAATCCAACTCTCCCATCCATACGTGACTACTGGAAAAACCATAGCCTTGACTAGATGGACCTTTGTTGGCAAAGTAATGTCTCTGCTTTTTAATATACTATCTAGGTTGGTCATAACTTTTCTTCCAAGGACAATGTCTTAATTTCATGGCTGCAGTCACCATTTGCAGTGATTTTGGAACATGGAAGAGGAACAAACAGAAGTCTGAAGTTTCCTCTCCCTGTTAACCAGACCTACCTTGATCTGTTTCATATACTGGATTAGACAGCCTCTGATGTGCTTTGCATGATCTCTAAATCACTTTATAAAACTACAACCATTGTTCTCAACTCTGGCTGCAAATTAGAATCTTCTTGGAAACTAAAACAATCAGTACCCAGAATACATTCTCGGAACTAGTGACTTAATTGGCTGTGGTGGGGCCATGCCAGTAATAATATTTAAAAGCTCCCCAGGAGATGTTCTGCAACTAGGGTCAAGAAACTCCACTCTCAGGGTTTATGAATACATGACTGGATTGGGACTCCTGATTTGTCCATTTACATTAGTCCACATGCCAAACACCAGAAACCATTCAGTCGGCAAGAAATTAGGCAGCAGACTTGAAAGAAACTGAATAAATATTTCCTTTTTATTAATCTCTCTGGCTAGACTTTTCATGGAGATAGATTGTTAAGAGTCTGAGCAGCAGCAGCTGGTGTATTCCTAGGCCACTGAAATGTTTACCAAGGGACTGTTGGCAAAAAGTTAGACAAGGATGGACAGATTCAGTGAACTTCAGTGCACTTATAATAAACTTGGTAAGCCTTTCAGAAAACCACCAGACTTCCTAAATAAATATCCTAGGACAGGGTTTCAGCAATAACCAAGACAACCTTTCCTACTGTGTGGGTGAGGTAGCAAGAATCCATGAATTAGTGGCAATTTCATTCTCATTCAGTATTCACCTAATCTATCCCTGGTTCAATGATTGTGGCCACTCAGCTGACACCTGTTGACTCATTCCAGCTCCAAACTCTATGACCTAGAAAATATGTCATTTCTACATACATAGCAACTCTGTAGCCTCTCATTAGTGCTACAACATCTTCCGAAGACCTGGGATCATTCTACATTTCACTTTTTATTGAAATACTTTTTTTACAAAATTCACATCAGAGAGCTGCATTAATTTCATTTTTACTCCAAAAGTAGAAATGCTTGTTAATCTATTTTAAACACAAGTAAGAAACATATTAAACTTTATTTATAATATGAATGTACCTATTATGAACATTGTTGATGTTGTTTTTATGAACATAAGCTCAGTTAAATGAAAAGTTGACTTTCATTACAATATGGAAGCATATTGATAAATGATAATTGGGAATAAAATTGTATCATTATTAATATGTATGACAATGTATTAATTATTCATAACCTTATGTATATGGTCTGAAAAATTGCCTAATAAAAGTAGATGATATCTAGAGATAGCTAAATACTCATAAATGGAGATGAGTATGAAAGTGGCATATGAAACCATTAAAAATGAATAGCTAAGAACAGAATTATACCAAAACCAGTGCATGCATCCTTATTTTAAATCAGGAAATACCTTGGGCAAGGGGATGATTGATGCAGGTTAAAGGCTGCTAAGTACAGTGTCAATTTTTACTTCACATGTGAATGCTTAGATTTTAGAGTAACATATTGAGAGTAGAGGAAAAAATGGTCTCTCCTGTCTATTTGAGAATGTAAATGCTTCCCAGGTAGCTCAGCTGTTAAAGAATCCACCTGTAATGCAGGAGACCCCAGTTCAATTCTGGGGTCAGGAAGTTCCCCTGGAAAAGGGATATGCTACCCACTCCAGTATTCTTGGACTTCCATGGGATTCAGATGGTAAAGAATCCACCTGTAACATGGGAGACCTGAGTTCAATCCCTGGGTTGAGAAGATCATCTGGAGAAGGGCATAGCAACCCAGTCCAGTATTCTTGCCTGGAGAATCCCCATGGACAGAGAAGCCTGGCAGGCTAAAGTTCATGGAGTCACGGAGTCAGACATGAATGAGTGACTAACCACAGTGCTACAAAAGACAGAAAAGAAAACATTAAGATGCAATAAGTAAATAAAAGTAATAATAGAGATATCACTTTTTTTAAAAAACTGTCAGGCACTAATACATATAATAGATGTTTTATATACTTGCCAAATTCAGACTTAAATTGAAGAAAGTAGGGGAAACCATGCCATTTCCGTCCTTTTTTTTTTTTTTTTTTGGCCCATCTTTGCATGAAATGTTCCCTTGCTATCTCTAATTTTCTTGAATACATCTCTAGTCTTTCTCATTCTATTGTTTTCCTTATTTCTTTGCACTGATCACTGAGGAAAGCTTTTTTATCTCTCCTGGTTATTCTTTGGAACTCTGCATTCAAATGGGTGTATCTTTCCTTTTCTTTGCTTTTTGCTTTCTTTGCTTTTTGCTTCTCTTCTTTTTACAGCTATTTTTAAGGCCTCCTCAGAAAGCCATTTTGCTCTATTGCATTTCTTTGTCTTGAGGATGATCTTGCTCCCTGTCTTTGTACAATGTCACAAACCTCCATCCATAGTTCATCAGGCACTCTCTCTATCAGATCTAGTTCCTTTAATCTATTTCCCACTTCCACTGTATAAACATAAGGGATTTGATTTATGTCATACTTGAATGGTCTAGTGGTTTTTCCTACTTTCTTCAATTTAAATCTGAATTTGGCAATAAGGAGTTCATGATCTGAGCCACAGTCAGCTCCCAGTCTTGTTTTTGCTGACTGTATAGAGCTTCTCCATCTTTGGCTGCAAAGAATATAATCAATCCTGTTTTGGTGCTGACTATCTGGTGTTGTCCATGTTAGAGTCTTCCCTTGTGTAGTTTGCTAAGACCAGCGTGTTCTCTTTGCAAAACTCTAATAGCCTTTGCCTTGCTTCATTCCGTACTCCAAGGCCAAATTTGCCTGTTACTCCAGGTGTTTCTTGACTTCCTACTTTTGCATTCCAGTCCCCTATAATGAAAAGGATACCTTTTTTGGGTGTTAGTTCTAAAATATTTTGTAGGTCTTCATAGAACTGTTCAACTTCAGCTTCTTTAGCAGTATTGTCAAGGCATAGACTTGGATTACCATGATACTAAGTGGTTTGTCTTGGAAAACAACAGAGATCATTCTGTCGTTTTTGAGATTGCATCCAAGTACTGCATTTTCGACTCTTTTGTTGATCATGATGGCTACTCATTTCTTCGAAGGGATTCTTGCCCACAATTGAGATAAAATGATCATCTGAGTTAAATTAACCCATTCCAGTCTATTTTAGTTCACTGATGCCTAAAATTTCAATGTTGATAATTTCATTTGACCGCTTCCAATTTACCTGGATTCATGGACCTAAATTCCAGATTTCTATGCAATATTGCTCTTTATAGTACTGGACTTTGCTTCTATCACCAGCCTCTTCCACAAATGGGTGTTGTTTTTGCTTTGTTTCTGTCTTTTCATTCTTTCTGGAGATATTTCTACACTCTCTTCTTAGCCATAATAAATTACTTGTAGTTCCTCAAACATATCCATATCTGTAATATCTTTTTATTAGTATATCTTTATCCCCCTAGGGATATCCCCCTACCCCCCTAGGAATTTCTCCTTAAATCTTTGCTTTATCACCCTCCTGCTTTCCTTTTCTGCTTTGTTTACTCCCATTCATTCTTCAAGCCACAGTTCAGGCATTAGTTCCTCTGAAAATCCTTTCTGAGGCTCTACCTTTTGTTTAGTCTTAACTCTGCCGTAAAGTTTACCATCATACTCCAGTATCATATTGATGGATCTAGTTCTGTCTCTATCCCTCTAAATCACTGAGTTATACTGAACCAAGAAAGTGCATATTTAAAATCACAGGCATTTGTCAAGGAGATTATCTTGGGGTCCAATGTGTTATGCAGACACTGAAGGTGATCAGATCTGGATAAACAAAGGAAAAAGTGAATGAATGTCCAAATAGAATTCATACCTTCAAATACATGTTTTTTAGACACTATTATATCGGGCTTCTCTGGTGTCTCAGATATTAAAGTCATATCTGACTCTTTGCAACCCCATGGACTGTAGCCTACCAGGGTCCTCTGTCCATGGGATTCTCCAGGCAATAGTACTGGAGTGGATTGCCATTCCTTTCTCCAGGGGATATTCCTGACCCAGGGATTGAACCCAGGTCTCCCGCATTGTAAACAGATGCTTTACCATCTGAGCCACCAGGGAAGTCCACATGTTAAAGAATCCACCTGTAATATGGGGACAAGAGATGTGGGTTCATCCCTGGGTTGGAAAAATTGCCTGGAAGAAGGCATGGTAACCCACTCCAGTATTCTTGCCTGGAGAATCCCCTGCACAGAGGAGCCTGGCAGGTCTACAGTCCCTGGGGTCACAAAGAGTTGGATATGACTGAGCGACTAAGCACACAGTTTATTTTCTAGATACCCTACTTGCTCTAGCAATTTTTGTCACACTGCAAATGCCTGATATCATCTTTACACAAAACTAAATGAATCACTTCATTCAGTTGTAAGTAAAATTAAACAGAAACAGTCTGATCACTTGCTTGTTTAAAAAAATTACATTATTTTATTTATTTATTTTTGGCCGTGCTGGGTCTTTGTTGCTGTGTGAGAGGTTTCTTTAGTTGCAGAGAGCAGGGGCTATTCTCTTGTTGTGTTGCATAAGCTTCTCATTTTGGTGGCTTCCCTTGTTGCTGAGCACAGGCTTTAGGGTGCTACAGCTTCAGTAGTTGCAGCTCCCAGGCTCTAGAACACAGGCTCAATATTTGTGGCACATGGGCTTAACTGTTCTGTGACATATGGGATCTTCCTGAATCAGGAAACAAACCTATGTCTCCTGCATTGGCCGGTGGATTCTTTACCATAGAGCCAGTAGGGAAGTCTTGATCACTTGCTTTTAAGATGATCATATTGATTTTTACTGAGTTAACAGCTTAGCTTACTCAAAATAATTGATTACACTATTGAAGCCTCAACATAAATCTCTAATACACTAACATATAATCCATTTAAATTGGGAAGTAATTGGTATAGGTTCATATTGCTGGAATTTTTTATATACAAATGGGATAATGCTACAGGTAAAGAATAGGTGGATCAATCACTTTCTTAAGGACTCCTTTTTTCAGATGCAGTGGTAGCTATTTTTGTACTTTGTTCCTCAAATTTCTGAGCAACATTAAATTGGTTTAGGTCTTCCTCTCCTTCTCCCAGCACCTTCTAAATAAATCCTTTTTAAATTATATTTAATATAAAGTATGTCATCTTTGCATGAAATGTTCCCTTGGTATCTCTAATTTTCTTGAAGAGATCTCTAGACTTTCCCATTCTATTATTTTGCTCTATTTCTTTGCACTGATCACTGAGGAAGGCTTTCTTATCTCTCCTTGCTATTCTTTGGAACTCTGCATTCAAATGGATATATCTTCCCTTTTCTCCTTTGCCTTTCACTTCTCTTCTATTCACAGCTATTTGTAAGGCCTCTTTAGACAACCATTTTGCCTTTTTGGATTTCATTTCCTTGAGGATGGTCTTGATCCCTGCTTCCTGTGC
Source organism: Aepyceros melampus (assembly GCA_006408695.1). Taxonomy (NCBI): domain Eukaryota; kingdom Metazoa; phylum Chordata; class Mammalia; order Artiodactyla; family Bovidae; genus Aepyceros; species Aepyceros melampus. Next base: position 501,022 of record SJXQ01002471.1, read on the forward strand.
AATGTCCTGAACCTCCATCCATAGTTCTTCAGGCACTCTATCAGATGTAATCCCTTGAATCTATTTGTCACTTCCACTGTGTAACCGTAAGGGATTGAATTTAGGTCATACCTGAATGGTCTAGTAGTTTTGCCTAATCTCTTCAGTTTGAGTCTGAATTTGGCAATAAGGAGTTCATGATCTGAGCCACAGTTAGCTCCCTTTCTTGTTTTTGCTGACTGTATAGAACTTCTCCATTGTAGGTAACAGAGATTATAATCAATCTGATTTCAGTATTGACCATTTGGCGATGTTCATGTGTAGAGTCTTCTCTTGTGTTGTTGGAAGAGGATGTTTGCTATGACCAGTGCATTCTCTTGGCAAGAGTCTATTAGCCTTTATCCTGCTTCATTCTGTACTCCAAGGCCAAATTTGCCTGTGACTCCAGGTATTTCTTGACTCTATACTTTTGTATTCCAGTCCCTATAATGAAAAGGACATCTTTATGGGTGTTAGTTCTAGAAGGTCTTATAGGTCTTCATAGAACCATTCAACTCCAGCTTCTTCAGCATTACTGGTTGGGGCATAGACTTTGATTACTGTGAGATCACTTCAAGAAAATTAGAGATAAGGGAATATTTCATGCACAGATGGGTACAATAAAGGACAGAAATGACATGGACCTTACAGAAGCAGAAGATATTAAGAAGAGATGGCAAGAATATATAGAAGAAATATATTTCTTCTATACAAAAAGATCTTCATGACCCAGATAATCACGATGGTGTGATCACTCACCTAGAGCCAGGCATCCTGGAATGTGAAGTCACGTGAGCCTTAGGAAGCATCATGAACAAAGCTAATGGATGTGATGGAATTCCAGTGGAGCTATTTCAAATCCTGAAAGATGATGCTGTGAAAGTGCTGCACTCAATATGACAGCAAATTTGGAAAACTCAGCAGTGGCCACAGGACTGGAAAAGTTCAGTTTTCATCTCAATCTCAAAGACAGGCAATGCCAAAGAATGCTCAAACTACTGCACAATTGCACTCATCTTACATGCTAGTAAAGTAATGCTCAAAATTCTCCAAGCCAGGCTTCAACAGTATGTGAAATGTGAACTTCCAGATGTTTAAGCTGGATTTTAAAAAGGCAGAGGAACCAGAGATCAAATTTCCAACACCCACTGGATCATCAAAAAAGCAAGACAGTTTCATAAAAATGTCTACTTCTAATTTATTGACTATGCTAAAGCCTTTGACTGAGTGGACCACAACAAACTGAGGAAAATTCTTTAAGAGAAGGGAATACCAGACTACTTGTCCTGCCTCTTGAGAAATCTATATGCAGGTCAGGAAGCAATAATTAGAACTGGACATGGAAAAACAGACTGGTTCCAAATAGGGAAAAAAGTACATCAACATTGTATATTGTTACTTATTTAACTTATATGCAGAGTACATCATAAGAAACGCTGGGCTGGATGAAACACAATCTGAAATCAAGATTGCGAGGAAAAATATCAGTAACCTTAGATATGCAGATGACACCACCCTTATGACAGAAAGTTAAGAACTAAAGAGCCTCTTGATGAAAGTGAAAAAAGTTGGCTTAAAGCTCAACATTCAGAAAATGAAGATCATGGCATCCAGTTCCATCACTTCATGGAAAATAGATGGGGAAACAGTAGAAACAGTGTCAGACTTTATTTTTTGTCGCTCCAAAATCATTGCAGATGGCAACTGCAGCCATGAAATTAAAACACGCTTGCTCTTGGAAGAAAAGATATGACCAAACTAGATAGTATACTCAAAAGCAGAGATATTACTATGCCAAAAAAGTCCATCTAGTGAAAGCTATCATTTTTCCAGTAGTCATGTATGGATGTGAGAGTTGGACTTTAAAGAAAGCTGAGTACCAAAGAATGGATCCTTTTGACCTGTGATGTTGGAGAAGACTCTTCAGAGTCCCTTGGACTGCAAGGAGATCCAACCAGTCCATTCAAGAGGAAATCAGGCCAGAATGTTCGTTGGAAGGACTGACTTTGCAGCTGAAACTCCAGTATTTTAGCCAGCTGAGACGAAGAACTGGCTCATTGGAAAGGACCCTGATACTGGGAAAGATTGAAGGCAGGAGCAGATGGATGACTCAGGATGAGATGGTTGAAAGGCATCACCAACTCAATGGACATGAGTTTTAATAAACTCCAGGAGTTGGCAATGGACAGGGAGGTCTGGTGTGCTGCTCCATGCAGTCACAAAGAGTCAGGCATGACTGAGTGACTGAACTGAACAGAACTGAATATATGATATAGTAGTCCATAGGTATTAATGTGGAAATTGTTCAAAAAGCTTCAAGGCCATATTTAATAAGAAAATTCTTTATGGATCATCATTTCATTCCAAATTATGCTGTTCTGAAAATGCCAGGCTGAAGAAAATATTCATTTCTTTGCTGAATAAAAGTTAATATTTTACTGTTTAAAAATATTGCTTGTTAACAATGTTTAAATCCATTTCCTTTTATAAATTAATTTAAACTTTCCCAAAGTCCAAGAAAGCATTTACCCTGAAAAGGAATTCTGTGCATAAACATCTTTTATAAATGCTGTATGCTACAAAATATCAACTTGACTGGATTCACCACAAATATTTCTTCTTAAAACCTTTGAAAAGTCCTGCAGCAAGAAAAGCTGTTCAACACACCATTTTCTAAACCTATTTCACCACAAACTTCCAAAACTTCCAGTTTTTGATCCCCAAAATTCTTGTATCCATTTATTCACTTTAAAAACTATCACTATTATCACTAATCTTCATTAATTTTTCTTAAATTTTATCATTGGCATACTCGATGCAGGGCACTGATCTAAGCATGAAAAACATGGAGTGGACTAAGACACAAGTGCTGACTAAAGGGTACAATAAATTCTAGATAAAAGAGATAATATTACTGCAAACTGTAAGCTCAAACAAACTTGACTTTAAATTCACCTCAGCCCCACAAAAATTTGCAACCTTGGAAGTAACATTTAAACTATTTTTATATCAATGCCTTAATTTGTAAAAATGAAGATAATAATAATACATACTTTGAATCATTATTTTAGAAATTAAAGATTGTGTATAAAATCCTTAATACAGTATATGGATCACAGTAAATGCCCAGTAAATGACACTGATGCTTGCATGCTGAGTCAATTCAGTCGTGTCCGACTTTTTGTGGCCACAAAAAGTACTAGTCTGTCAGGTTCCTCCGTCCATGGGATTCTCCAGGCACGAACACTGGAGTGGGGTGTCATGGCCTCCTCGAGGGGTTCTTCCTGACCCAGCAGTCAAACCCAAGTCTCTTATGTCTGCTGCACTGGCAGGCAGATTCTTTACCACTGGTGCTATCTGGGAAGCCCAAATGGCTCTGATAATGATAATAAGAAAATAAGGAGGACAAGAGGAGATGGAGGACAATTTGATGGAGGCAAAAATATAACATAAGATATTTTGTTAAGGGGCAAATTGATTATGTGATTATTTCAATCAATTGTAGAAAAGATCAACTGAGGTGGAAGAAATAAATCAAAAAGAATCAACTTAGAATTTATGCAGAGATTTGTGCTTTGTATTCATACTCTGCTGTAGATATCTTTTCTTATTTAAATACAATGTTAATACAAACATAAAATCCAGATAAATATAATCTTCTAGTTCCTGACAAGGTATCACATATTCAGTTCAGTTCACTTGCTCAGTCGTGTTCGACTCTTTGCGACCCCATGAATTGCAGCACGCCAGGCCTCCCTGTCCATCACCAACTCCTGGANACAATATGGATGAAACTTGAGGACCTTAATGCTAAGTGAAATAAATCAGTGACAAAACAATGAATACTGTATGATACCATGTATATGAGGTATTTAGAGTAGTCAAATTTATACAGATGGAAAATATAATAGGGTTTCTAGGAGCTTGAAAAAAAGGAAACTGGAGTTTTTTCCAAATGTGTATAGAGTTTGTTTTGCAAGATGAAAAAATTTTGGTGGATAGGTTGCACAGCACTGTAAATATGCTTAACACTATTGAACTGTACACTTTTTTAAAAAGTTAAGATGGTAAATTTTATATTATGTTTAGTTTACCACAATTTAAAAAACTCAGCTAGCAGATTCATGGGCCCCATCTTCAGAGCTTTTGACTCAGTGAAGAAATGGAAAAGCTGACCCTAAAATTCATATGGAATTACAAGGAACCCTGACTAGCCAAAATAATCTTGAAAAAGAAAAAAGTTGGGGATTTACATTTTCTGATTTCAAAACTTACCATAAAGCTACAAAAATTAATATAGTGTGGTATTGGTGTAAGGATAGACATATAGATCAATGGAATAGAATTGGGAGTTCAGGAATAGACTCATATATCTACAGTTAATTTTTGACAAGAATGACAAGAATATTTTATGGAGAAAGAATAGTTTCTTCAACACTTGGTACAGAAAAAAACAGAGATCCTTATGCAAAAAGAAAGAGGAGAAGAGGGAAGAGAAGAAGAGAAGCTGGACCTCTACTTTACACTATACATAAAGATTAACTCAGTGTGGATCAAAAGCCTGAACATAAGAGCTAAAGCTATTACACTGTGAGAAGAATGCATAACAGGAAATCTTCATGACCTGGGTTTGGCAACGGTCTTAAATGTGACACCAAAAACACAAGTAACAAAAGAAAAAATGGACATATTGGACATCATTGAATTTAAAACTTTTGTGCATTGAAAGACACCATTAAGAAAGTGGAAAGACATTTTGCAAGTTATATTTCCAATAAGGTTCTATATGGAACTCTTACAACTCAGCGATAAAAAGACAAATAACCCAATTTAAAAATGAGCAAAGGGCTTGAATAGACATTTCTCCAAAGAAGATTGTACAAGTAGCCAATAAGTACATGAAAAGATGCTCAACATCGTTAGTCAGGGAAACGGAAATCAAAACCACAATGAGACACCACTTTACATCCCCAGGATGGCTGTAGTGAAACAAACAGAGCAAACAAACAAATGAACTCACCAAAACAAAAAACAACTGTTGGCAAGGATGTGATGACCTTGGAGCCCCTGTACATTTCTGGTGAGCATGTGAAATCATGGAAAACAGTTTGGTGGTTCCCTAAAAAGCTAAACATAGAATTAGCATGTGCCCCAACAATTCCACTTCTAGGTATATACCCAAGAAAATGGAAAACAGATACTCAAAATACTTGTGCATGTATGTTCACAGCAACAATATTCACAATAGCCAAAAGGTGGAAACAATCAAATGCCCATCGATGGATGAATGGACAAACAAAATATAGTATATTCATATAATGGAATATTATTCGTCAATAAGAGGAAATGAAGTGCTGGCATATGCCACAACATGGAGGAACCTCAGGAATGTTACAAGTTGAAGAAAACAGGCACAAAGTGTTATATGTCATATGTGTGTAATTTTATTCAGATAAAATATCCAAGATAGGTAAATCCATGGAAAGCAGGTTAGTGGTTGCCAAGAGATGGGGAGAGGGGAACATGAGGAATGACTGCTTGATGGGTGATGAAAATGTTTTGAAACTAAATAGAAGTTATGATTGCACCACGTTGTGAATATGCTAAATGCCACTGAAATGTATACTTTTACAGCTATTGTTTGTTATGTAAATTTTGCTCCGATGAAGAAAAAAGCAGATTCCTGGTCCCACCTTCAGAGTCTTTGACTCCATAGATCTGGTATGAGGCCCAAGAATCTGAATTTTCTGCAAAGACCTTAGATGCCTGATGCAGGTACAGGCACATATTTTGAGAAACAGCACTAAACTGTCTTAAGTCTCCTGTTGATGATACTTTCCCACAGAACATAAGCTTCTCCTTTTGTTCATTGCTTCATTGTTCAGTGGCTAAGTCATGTCAGACTTCTTTCTGACCTTACAAACTGCGGCATGCCAGGCTTCCCTGTCCTTCACTATTTCCCAGAGTTTTCTCAAACTCATGTCCATTGAGTCAGTGATGCTATCTAGCCATCTCATTCTCTGCCGCCCCCTTCTCCCCTTGCTCTTGATCTTTCCCAGCATCAGGGTCTTTTCCAATGAGTCAGCTCATAGCATCAGGTGGCCAAAGAATTGGTGCTTCAGCTTCAGCATCAGTTCTTCCAATGAATATTCAGGGTTGATTTTCTTTAGGATTGACTGGTTTGACCTCCTTGCTGTTTAAGGGACTCTGAGGAGTCTTACCCAGCACCACAATTAGAAAATATCAATTCTTCGGCACTCAACCTTCCTTATGGTCCAGCTCTCACATCATACATGACTACTGGAAAAACCATAGCTTTGACTATATGGACCTTTGTTGGCAAAGTGATGTCTCTGCTTTTTAATACACTGTCTAGGTTTGTCATAGCTTTTCTTCCAAGGAACAAGCATCTTTTAATTTCGTGACTGTTGAATATTCAGGGTTGATTTTCTTTGGATTGACTGGTTTGACCTCCTTGCTGTTTAAGGGACTCTGAGGAGTCTTACCCAGCACCACAATTAGAAAATATCAATTCTTCGGCACTCAACCTTCCTTATGGTCCAGCTCTCACATCATACATGACTACTGGAAAAACCATAGCTTTGACTATATGGACCTTTGTTGGCAAAGTGATGTCTCTGCTTTTTAATACACTGTCTAGGTTTGTCATAGCTTTTCTTCCAAGGAACAAGCATCTTTTAATTTCGTGACTGTAGTCACTGTCCACAGTGATTTTGGAGCCCAAGAAAATAAAATCTGTCACTGTTTCCACTTTTTTCCCCATCTATTTGCCATGAAATGATGAAAGTGAAAGAGGAGAATGAAAAAGTTGGCTTAAAGCTCAACATTCAGAAAACTAAGATCATGGCATCCGGTCCCATCACTTCATGGCAGTGCATCCAAGATTTCAACTCCCTTCTCTCCATGAGTTTCACTGCATGATGAAGTGTATCCTTCCTGGTGTGGAAACCAGCACTCTCTGTTCGGGAAAGGTCTTCCCAGGTCCCAGATTGGGGTCCCCATGGGAAGGCACACAGCTAGGGAACTCCTGGCCAAGCCTGGGGACAGCAATTTCTGTTCTGGGACCCTCAGACATGGCATCTAGAGGTACACACCTTTGTTGGCCTCTCTTGGCTGGAAGATTTGGCCAGGTTTTCCCAGCCTCCTGGCTGAGCCCAGTGCCTTTTGGCTGGGTGACTGCTCTTGTGCTTGGCAACCTCCACAGTGCCTTTGAGCATACCATCAGCAGAGTGGCTTCCCTTGCTTCACTCAGCTGGGCCTGAGCCATCCTGCTGTCGCCTGTGCAGACTTCTGAGGCCCCACCCCACTGCAGGAAGCATGATGGAGCCCAGAAGGTGTAGGTGAGACATCCCAGAAGCTGGCCAGAGCCTCACGCCTAGACCTCTCCTATGAGGCCTGCAAAATGCAGTTTTCTCCTCACTGCTCTTACCCCTCCCATCCAGGCTCCCTAGGGGTACCCTCCCCTCTGTGTCTTCTCTGAGGGGGCGAGTGAAGTTTCCCAGCTCTGCACTAAGCTTATGACTGTCAATTAACCCTAAATCACCAACTACCGCCCCCCACAGACTTATATTTACATACCAGATATCACAAAAATAGGAAGACAGTGTGTCTCAAAGGAAAAACCAGAGCGTTTAAAATTTTTATTACTGGCTAATTACATGGCATTTCTCCAAGGCCCCCAGTATTTCCCTCAACATGAAAAAAGTCACTTCCTTTGAGCACATACTATACACTTTCATGCATTACCCCATTCAATCCTCACAGGACCCTACCAAGTATATGATGCTTGAGAAGCTTAATTGTAAAATATAACAGATACACAGAAGATGTCTAAAACATGTATATGAACTGTTTGACACATACTTGTCCCCTATAATGTATTAATATAATAACAATATTATAACATTGGTAGATCATGTATTATTATCACATATATCTGTGGTAAACATTCCCTTGTTTTTTTTTATAGTTTTATTACCCATGTATGCATTCCTAGGGCTTCCCAGGTGGTGCTAGTAGTAAAGAACCTGCCTGCCAATGCAGGAGACATAAGAGACGTGGCTTGGGAAGATCCCCTGGAGAAGGGCATGGCAATCCACTCCAGTATTCTTGCCTAGAGAATCCCATGGGCAAAGGAGCCTGGCAGGCTATATACATAGTCCATTGGGTCGCAAAGATTTGAACACTTCTGAAGCGACTTAGCGCATGCATTACTAAATCGTATAGTTTTCTTTTGTTTCTTTTAAAACTGTACATGAATGGAATAATACAATATATATCCTCTAAAGGTTTTTTCTTATCATGAATCTATGTGGAATTCATTTATGTTGTTTCACATATCTGAAGTTAACTAGTATTGGTATATATTCCACTATATGAGATACCACAATTTATATTTCCATTCATTATAGATGGGCATTGGGGTTGTTTCTCCTTTCCAGACCACACAAACATTCTTGTACATGAGTTCTGGTGTAATGGGTCCATAATTCTCTAGAGCACATATGTAATTAGTAATGGAATTGCTGCATCATAGAATATGACGATCTTCAGCTGTGATGAACAATCCCAAAGATTGTTTTTCAAAGTGGTTGTGTTTGCTATTGCTATTGCTAAGTCACTTCAGTCGTGTCCGACTCTGTGTGACCCCATAGACGGCAGCCCACCAGGCTCCCCCGTCCCTGGGATTCTCCAGGCAAGAACACTGGAGTGGGTTGCCATTTCCTTCTCCAATGCATGAAAGCGAAAGGTGAAAGTGAAGTTGCTCAGTCGTGTCCGACTTAGCGACCCCATGGACTGAAGCCCACCAGGCTCCTCCATCCATGGGATTTTCCAGGCAAGAGTACTGGAGTGGGTGGTTGTGTTTAGTGTTGTGTTTATCCCTCTCATTTTACTGATGAGGACACGGATACTCATCAGTAGCTCAGGATCACCGGTTCCAAGTGGAGGGGAGCTAGGATTTATACCATGTCAATCTGACTTTGAAGGTCAGGCTCTTAACCAGCTCACTATCTACCCTCTGCTCTAATTAAGGTATACTCAACTGCTGTAACTGGAAAACCAGGAATAACTCAGTAGTTTAAAATATAAATCTCTCATACAATGGTCTGGAGGGAATGTTTCAGATCAGTAGGCAGTTCTGTTCCACAAGCCATTAAGAAATCAAGGTTACTCTAGGACTTTGTCATGAAATACATTGTTGAGGCCAGATTGCTGCCATGTTTGAGATCTAGCTGGCGAGAGAGTGGAATCATGTGTAAGCCCTACTGGTCCAGTGGCTAAGACCCCACACTCCTAGTGCAGGGGGCCCAGGTTCGATCCCTGATCAGGGAGCTAGATTCCCCACAGCTAAGCATTTGCATGCTGCAGCTAAAGATCCTGTATGTTACAACAAAGATTAAAGATTCTGTGTGCTGCAACTAAGACCCAGCACAGCCAAATGAATAAATAAATAAAGATTTTATGTACATGTAAGGTTTTATAAATTTGGCCTGAAAGTCTCTATTTCACTTCTTAGTCTCCTGGCTATACCTAGCTGTGATGGATGGTGGAAAATATAGACTGACTAGACAGACATATCCCAGCTCAAATCTATTACCGTGGATGGGAGGAAGATGGATTTTGGTGGATAATTAGCCTTCTCACCACAATGTTTTGCCTCCCCTCCTCCCATTATTTCTAGAGTTGTTTCTTCCTTGCTTATCTTACTAATAATGTTCCTCTTCTTTTCTATCTCATGACAATCTCAAGGATAAATTATGTAACCAAGAAGTAGGTTTCAGTTCAAGAAGAAGGTAATGGGGGCGGGGTAGGGGGCTTGCCTGATAGCTCAGTTGGTAAAGAATCCTCTTGCAATGCAGAAGACCCCGGTTTGATTCCTGGATTGGTAACATCTGCTGGAGAAGGGATAGGCTACCCATTCCAGCATTCTTGGGTTTCCCTGGTGGTTCAGCTGGTAAAGAATCCACCTGCAATGCGGGAGACCTGGGTTTGATCCCTGGGTTGGAAAGATCCCCTGGAGAAGGGAACGGCTACCCACTTCAGTATTCTGGCCTGGAGAATTCCATGAACTATACAGTCCATGGGGTTGCAAAGAGTCAGACTCGACTGAGTGACTTTCACTTTCAGGTAGTTGCTGAGCAAAGTGAATGAAGTGCCCTCCTATACCATCTCATTCTCTTTAATAATCTTGAGGGCTTACTTCAAGGCACTGAGCACATACAGAGACATCAGCATATCTGTTTATCATATAAGGGAGTTTCAGAAAATAGCTCGTGTGGATGAAGAGTTAAGGACAGGTGCACCTACAGAGTGAGTTTAGAACCAGTCAATTCCAGAGTCCCAGATATGTAGCCCTGTCCTGCCTGCCCTGCAGGGAGAGCCCCACAGAGCACATGCAGAGAAACTTGGACTGGATGGAATATACATAGGGAGGGAATGTGCTTCACAAAGGATGTGCTAAGGAAAAATCTCACACTGAGGGATCTCAGATCTCTCCCTCTGAGCAACAAGGGGTCTTAAGCACTTGGTCTGTGGAAATTGTGGTTTGTTACATTCAAAGGGTCTCTGAGTTTCCTGATACCTAGAGGCAACTTCAAATAGAAGGGGCTATAAGGAGGTGAGTTGTCTGTATCTGTGGGGAAACTCTGAATGGATTAGGTAGAAGACAGGATGAGATGAACAGTAGGTGCTGCCCAAATCAAGGCCTGTGTTCTAAGGTTAGATGGGTATTGTTCTAAGATGTCAGACATCCTGAACCATAACTACTAATCTTTTCTTCTGCCTCATGGAAAAGAGGATGCCCCCTTTCTGCTGCAAATGGCCTATCCTGAGAAAGCTGGAGTAACAGTGGGGCAAGAGTTGGGAGTGAATAGGGTGAGGATCAGAAAGACATAGGAATGTGTCCTGGCTCCAAGCTAGTCGGGCAAATTTCTTAACTACCCTCAGCATCAATGTCTCATCTGTAAAATGTAACTGTATCTGAGGAAGAAACAATAATCATCCCCGTTTTACAGCCTCCAATTAGTTTTACAGGCTCATTTTAGAGGCCCAGAGTAGTTAAGGTGCTCAAGAATTCACTATACAAAGTGAAGTCAGGATTCAGACTCAGGCAGTCTGACTCTGGAAGTGAAGCTCTAAGAATCACTACTGGGGTGAGGTGTGCAGGGGCAGAGGTGGGGGGTAGAAAGAGATACTCTTTAATATGTTTAATGCAGACATCCACTGTTAGATGGAGAGTAAGTGTCTTGGTGTGAAGGGAGGGCAATACTGTGGGTGGGTAGGAGGGAGAAGGAACAGACTGGAGTCTCTCCTGCCGTTTCTTTGTCAGGTTTGCAGGCACCAAGCAGGGCAACAGCCATGTTAACGGGGGCCTAGGGCGCCTGCCCCGCCCCTTCAGAAGAGGACCTGCCGCTGCCTTCTCCACGGGGTGCCACTCACTCCCTTCCTCCTGGCAACCAAGGTTTGGAGGAGGGGAGAGGGGTACAGCGGTGGGCACAGTTTATGCTCCTCAGAGCTTCGGAGCAAGATTTCCCCAAAAAGCCTATTAAATAAATAAAAGGAAATTCAGCAGATGGAAACATGAATCAATGAAAACTCCCATATGAGTGCAAAGATTTATGTCAAAAAACAAAACATCAACATCTGGGAGCTGCCGCGTCTCCTCTTGGCTGCTCGTTTGGAATGGATTCTCCGTGTCGCTTTCCGCCCCTTTCTAGCCCTGGGAGAGGACAGACAGAAAGAATAAAACCCATTTTTAAAACAGTCATTTTTAAATCAGAGAACGCTGTTTTCTCCCTCAAGGCTGGAGGGAACGTGATCCGGACTACGGGGGAGCATCGCCAGGAGAGAGGGTCCTCTGCAGGGCGCGGAGGGGCGCCCTTCCTTCCCCACACCCCCGCGGCTCTCTGGGGTCCGGTACCTCCAGATTTCACAGCCGCCGCGGCAACGCTAGCACACATACCAGTGCCCACCGCACTGCGGCCGCGCCCCGACCCCTCACGTGGGTGGAGGAGGCCTGCGCAGAGGCGGCTGGGTGCCCGCCCCTACCCGCAGTCCGGCCCGCCGCCAGGGAGCTCATCTCATCCAGAGGAGCCTCTGCATGAGTTTCTCCAGTTCCCAGGAGAAAGACTGGGGACATGCTGAGAATAAAATGCAGGCTTTGAGAATGAAGCGCAGGGATCGAAGACGACGTTTAGCCCATAAGTTGGGCCACGCAGGCATTAAGAGGGCACGCATTGGCATCCTGATGGTTCAAATCCCATATCGGTCACTGCCAACTGGATGACCTTGAACAATTTAACCTCTGAGCCAGGGTTTCATCATCTGTAAAACGGGAATAATATCACCAGCCTCCTGGGGGACGGTGAAAAGTGAATGAGAAAACACGTAAAGTCCTCTATTCAGTACAAACACACATAAAATTGAATAAATGTTAGCTATTATCATCAGGATAAAGGCTTAGATTCTCACCATAACCTACAAGGCTCTGCATAATCCATGCTCCCAGCTCCCTGGCCTTGGAGAAGCCACTGACCACTCCTACCTAGGCTCCAGTCACTAACTTTGCACAGCAGCCTAGCTCCCTTGCACCTCAGGACCTTTGCACATACTTTTCCTGTGCTTGGAAGGCTATTTTCCACCTTCCACTTCAACCCAGGCTGCCTATTCTTAGGGCTTCAGTTTACTTGTTACATCATCCAGGAAACTTCCCGATTCTCCATTACCACCATCAAATGTAGTCTCTCCTCTGATACTCTCATAGCAGCCCAGGCTTCTTACTAGCAATGCTCCAGTTGTAATATATCATAATTTTTGTTATATCTTTAATGTCTGTCACTCCCTGGACAGTTCATACCATGAGGCCTGGAGCTCATCCTGTTCCATTCATTGTGGAATCCCCAGCCCCCAGGACAGTGACTGATGTAGGCCCTCTATCTCTGGTGAAATGATGGGACTCTGAGACCAGATAATCTTGAATCTTCTATATTGTTTTACCACTTCCTTCCAACAATAAATGTATTTATTAAGCAGGGCATCAAGGGCACAGATCCATACAATTCTGTTGCTGACCTCAGTTCAGTTCAGTCGCGCAGTCGTGTCCGACTCTTTGCGACCCCATGAATCGCAGGTGCCCAAAGTACTGGAGTTGCTGACCTACTAGAGCTCATAATCTGATAGCAGAGACAGACATGTAAATAGAGGACAACACAGATGTAGAGACAGCAGAGTGTGTGTGGGGGATGGGGAAGACTGTGTCTACAAGGATAGGACCCTTGGCTCCAGGTGGTCTAAGTTGACTAAGCTTCATGCTTGACCTGCATTCAGTTCAGTTCAGTTCAGTCGCTCAGTTGTGTCCGACTCTTTGCGACCCCATGAATCGTAGCACGCCCAGCCTCCCTGTCCATCACCAACTCCCGAGTTCACTCAGACTCACGTCCATTGAGTCAGTGATGCAATCCAGCCATCTCATCCTCGGTTGTCCCCTTCTCCTCCTGCCCCCAATCCCTCCCAGCATCAGGGTCTTTTCCAATGAGTCAACTCTTCGCATAAGGTGGCCAAAGTACTGGAGCTTCAGTTTTAGCATCATCCTTCCAAAGAAATCCCAGGGTTGATCTCCTTCAGAATGGACTGGTTGGATCTCTTTGCAGTCCAAGGGACTCTCAAGAGTCTTCTCCAACACCACAGTCCAAAAGCATCAATTCTTCGGCGCTCAGCCTTCTTCACAGTCCAACTCTCACATCCATACATGACCACAGGAAAAACCATAGCCTTGACTAGACGGACTTGCATTATCTTACTAAAACTCACAACTATTAGATAGGCCTATTATCATCCCTGTCTTCACCAATGGCTCAGCAGCTAAGAATTCTCTTGCAATGCAGGACATGCAGGTTCAACCCCTGGGTCGGGAAGTAGAGGAGGAAGTAGCAACCCACTCCAGTATTCTTGAGTCAAAACTCCCATGGAGAGTCTGGCAGGCTACAGTCCAAAGGGTCACAAAGAGTTGGACATGTTTGAGCAAGTGAGCAGTTATCATCCCTATTGTACAGATGAAGCATAGAGGTTAAACAGCTTGCCTGGGATCCCAAAGAGAGGCATGGCAGAAGTGGCATTCAAAGAGGGGTGCATTCTGCTTCAGGCTCAAAGCTCTTAACTACTTGGCTTTCTGCTTCAGAGCAAAGGGCTCTCAGTGAGTTTACTCTTCCTGCCCACGACCTCAGTTCTGGTTTCGGACCAAGTGACTGTGGGGTACTGCCCCTCACCGCGTTCCTGCTGGCAGAAATCCCGCCACCCAAGCAGCAGAGAGGGAGGTGGGAGTGCCAGGCTGAGGGGCACGTGAAAGTTGTACACCCTGTTCCACACAAGAGCTTAATGAGGAGTGTTCGCAGGGCGGCAAAGGGGACGTGCAACAGCTCAGCTAAAAACAGGAGCGCCTCTGGCTTCTGTGCTGCCGAGCCCCAGCTCCAGAGGGAGGCCCCAGCCTAAGCCAGCTCAGCACCCTGAGGGTGTTGTCTCACCTTTCACACCCACCCTGAAGCTCCACTGATCCTGCTACTTCTCCTCTCACCACCCCCAGGGCTTTTTTTTTTTTTTAAAGGTTGGATTCAATCCTTCATTTGCTTTCTTAAAGGCAGTCCTGCCTATTCTCCCAGATTCCAAGAATCAGCCAGCTTTTGGAGGGTTACAGGGGAACTGTTCTTCAGTCTTATCTGCTTGAGCCTGGCTGAGGCTAGGTCAGAATTCCTTCAAGGATCTGATGAGACCACTTCTCTTTTTCAGCTAACCCCTCCTCCATCTCTCAGAAAGCTGCATCTTTCAGCCAGTGGCTCCTGCAAATTCTGACAGGACGACCTGAGGTCACAGCAGGATATCCAATGGAAGAGACTAGCTGGTGATGTTGGGAAAGAAAACAATAAGGCTGATAATAGCTGACATTTATCGATTCCTTTCCATGTGCAGGGGTAAGCAGTTCATGTGTGCTTGCCCAGTGAATCTTCACATCAACGCTGTTAGGAAGGGACCCATATTATCCCCATTTCACAGACAAGGAATTGAGGCTCAAAAATTCAAGTAACTTTGCCAAGTTCAGTTCACTTCAGTCACTCAGTCGTGTCCGACTCTCTGCGACCCCATGAATCGCAGCATGCCAGGCCTTCCTGTCCATCACCAACTCCCGAGTTCACTCAGACTCACGTCCATCAAGTCAGTGATGCCATCCAACCATCTCATCCTCTGTCGTCCCCTTCTCCTCCTGCCCCCAATCCCTCCCAGCATCAGAGTCTTTTCCAATGAGTCAACTCTTCGCATAAGGTGGCCAAAGTACTGGAGTTTCAGCTTTAGCATCATTCCTTCCAAAGAAATCCCAGGGTTGATCTCCTTCAGGATGGACTGGTTGGATCTCCTTGCAGTCCAAGGGACTCTCAAGAGTCTTCTCCAACACCACAGTTCAAAAGCATCAATTCTTTGGCGCTCTGCCTTCATAGTCCAACTCTCACATCCATACATGACCACAGGAAAAACCATAGCCTTGACTAGACGGACCTTAGTCGGCAAAGTAATGTCTCTGCTTTTGAATATGCTATCTAGGTTGATAATAACTTTTCTTCCAAGGAGTAAGCGTCTTTTAATTTCATGGTTGCAGTCACTATCTGAAGTGATTTTGGAGCCCAAAAAAATAAAGTCTGACACTGTTTCCGCTGTTTCTCCATCTATTTCCCATGACATGATGGGACCAGATGCCATGATCTTCAGTTTCTGAATGTTGAGCTTTAAGCCAACATTTTTCACTCTCCACTTTCACTTTCATCAAGAGGCTTTTTAGTTCCTCTTCACTTTCTGTCATAAGGGTGGTGTCATCTGCATGTCTGAGGTTATTGATATGTCTCCCAGCAATCTTGATTCTAGCTTGTGTTTCTTCCAGTCGAGCATTTCTCATGATGTACTCTTCATATAAGTTAAATAAGGAGGGTGACAATATACAGCCTTGATGTACTTTTTTCCTATTTGGAACCAGTCTGTTGTACCATGTACAGTTCTAACTGTTGCTTCCTGACCTGCATACAGATTTCTCAAGAGGCAGGTCAGATGGCCTTGTATTCCCATCTCTTTCAGAATTTTCCACAGTTTATTTGTGATCCACACAGTCAAAGGCTTCGACATAGTCAGTAAGGCAGAAATAGATGATNTACCATGTACAGTTCTAACTGTTGCTTCCTGACCTGCATACAGATTTCTCAAGAGGCAGGTCAGATGGCCTTGTATTCCCATCTCTTTCAGAATTTTCCACAGTTTATTTGTGATCCACACAGTCAAAGGCTTCGACATATCAGTAAGGCAGAAATAGATGATTTTCTGGAACTTTCTTGCTTTTTCCATGATCCAGCAGATGTTGGCAATTTGATCTCTGGTTCCTCTGCCTTTTCTAAAACCAGCTTGAACATCAGGAAGTTCTCCGTTCATGTATTGCTGAAGCCTGGCTTGGAGAATTTTGAGCATTACTTTACTAGCGTGTGAGATGAGTGCAATTGAGCTGTAGTTTGAGCATTCTTTGGCATTGCTTTTCTTTGGGATTGGAATGAAAACTGACCTTTTCCAGTCCTGTGGCCACTGCTGAGTTTTCCAAATTTGCTGGCATATTGAGTGCAGCACTTTCACAGCATTATCTTTCAGGATTTGAAATAGCTCAACTGGAATTCCATTACCTCCACTAACTTTGTTCATAATGGTGCTTTCTAAGGCCCGCTTGACTTCACATTCCAGGATGTTTGGCTCTATATGAGTGATCACACCATCGTGATTATCCAGGTCATGAATATCTTTTTGTACAGTTCTTCTGTGTATTTTTGCCACTTCTTCTTAATATCTTCTGCTTCTGTTAGGTCCAGACCATTTGTTTCCTTTATCGAGCCCATCTTTGCATGAAATGTTCCCTTGATATCTCTAATTTTCTTGAAGAGATCTCTAGTCTTTCCCATTCTGTTGTTTTCCTCTATTTCTTTGCATTGATCGCTGAAGAAGGTTTTCTTATCTCTTCTTGCTATTCTCAGGAACTTTGCATTCAGATGCTCATATTTTTCCTTTTCTCCTTTGCTTTTCACCTCTCTTCACAGCTATTTATAACGTCTCCCCAGAAAGCCATTTTGCTTTTTTGCATTTCTTTTCCATGGGGATGGTCTTGATCCCTGTCTCCTGTATGATGTCACAAACATCATTCCATAGTTCATCAGCCACTCTATCTATCAGATCTAGGCCCTTAAATCTATTTTTCACTTCCACTATATAATCATAAAGGATTTGATTTAGGTCATACCTGAATGGTTTAGCAGTTTTCCCTACTTCCTTCAATTTAGTCTGAATTTGGTAATAAGGAGTTCATGATCTGAGCTATAGTCAGCTCCTGGTCTTGTTTTTGTTGACTGTATAGAACTTCTCCATCTTTGGCTGCAAAGAATATAATCAATCTGATTTCAGTGTTGACCATCTGGTGATGTCCCTGTGTAGAGTCTTCTCTTGTGTTGTTGGAATAGGGTGTTTGCTATGACCAGTGCATTTTCTTGGCAAAACTCTATTAGTCTTTGCCTTGCTTCATTCCGCATTCCAAGGCCAAATTTGCCTGTTACTCCAGGTGTTTCTTGACTTCCTACTTTTGCATTCCAGTCACCTATAATGGAAAGGACATCTTTTTTGGGTGTTGGTTCTAAAAGGTCTTGTAGGTCTTCATAGAACCATTCAACTTCAGCTTCTTCATCGTTACTGGTTGGGGCATAGATTTGGATAACTGTGATATTGAATGGTTTGCCTTGGAAACAAACAGAGTTCATTCTGTCACTTTTGAGATTGCATCCAAGTACTGCATTTCAGAATCTTTTGTTGACCATGATGGCTACTCCATTTCTTCTGAGGGATTCCTGCCTGCAGTCATAGTCATAATGGTCATCTGAGTTAAATTCACCCATTCCAGTCAATTTTAGTTTGCTGATTCCTAGAATGTCGATGTTCACCCTTGCCATCTCTTGTTTGACCACTTCCAATTTGCCTTGATTCATGGACCTGACATTCCAGATTCTTATGCAATGTTGCTCTTTACAGCATCAGACCTTGCTTCTATCACCAGTCACATCCACAGCTGGGTATTGTTTTTGCTTTGGCTCCATCCCTTCATTCTTTCTGCAGTTATTTCTCCACTGACCTCCAGTAGCATATTGGACATCTACTGACCTAGGGAGTTTCTCTTTCAGTATCCTATCATTTTGCCTTTTCATACTGCTCATAGGGTTCTCAAGGCAAATATAGTGAAGTGGTTTGCCATTCCCTTCTCCAGTGGACCACATTCTGTCAGACCTCTCCACCATGACCCGCCTGTCTTGGGTGCCCCGCAGGCATGGCTTGGTTTCATTGAGTTAGACAAGTCTGTGGTCTTAGTGATTAGACTGACTAGTTTTCTGTGACTATGGTTTCAGTGTGTCTGCCCTCTGATGCCCTCTTGCAACACCTACCATCTTACTTGGGTTTCTCTTACCTTGGGTGTGGGGTATCGCTCCACAGTGGTTCCAGCAAAATGCAGCCACTACTCCTCACCTTGGATGAGGGGTATCTCCTCATCACAGCTCTTCCTGACCTTCAACGTGGGATGGCTCCTCTAGGCTTTCCTGTGCCTGAGCAGCCACTGCTCCTTGGACTTGGGGTTGCTCCTCC
The DNA here is from genome assembly GCA_006408695.1 of Aepyceros melampus. Taxonomy (NCBI): domain Eukaryota; kingdom Metazoa; phylum Chordata; class Mammalia; order Artiodactyla; family Bovidae; genus Aepyceros; species Aepyceros melampus. The sequence goes on from SJXQ01002471.1 coordinate 519,757, forward strand.
TGGCTGCCACCCCTGGCATTGGGCACAGGGTTTTTCCTCCCGGCCGCCGCCCCTGGCTTCGAATGCAGGGTGGCTCCTCTTGTCTGTCACCCCTGACCTCGGATGCAGGGTAGCTCCTCTTGGCCATGCTTAGTGAAGCAGTCGCAGCCGCCTGCGCTTAATGCGCCAGTCACAGCCCCCTGTGCTTAGTGTGCCATGCAAATGCATCACTAATAGAACATGAAAGTCATGCTTTTATAGAACCAGTACTGTATCAGGGTGACATTACAGCTTTCAATTCTTTAGTCAATCAAATATTTAGTAAATGTTTAACCAGCAATAATAAACTCATGGGATTTAATGGCAATTTATATTCTATATTAATAGTTTGTTTCAAAATAGGAAATTTAACAAAATTGAGGTTGTCATTCATTCAACATTAAATAGCGCAAATCTTCGACTAGATTTGGACTTCCCTGCTGGCTCAGATGGTAAAGTTTTGCCTATAATGAAAGAGACCTGCGTTCAATCCCTGGGTCAGGAAGATCCCCTGGAGAAGGAAATGGCAACCCACTCCAGTACTCTTGCCTGGAAAATCCTACGGACAGGGGAGCCTGGTAGGCTACAGTTCATGAGGTCACAAAGAGTTGGACATGAGTGAGCGATTTCACTTTTCACTCACTGACCAGCTTAATGTATTTTCTCAGTACAGATTTTATATTTTACATTTTTGCATTAAAATTACATTAAAATTAACATTAGACATTATTTTGATTTTTTGCATTAAAAATCAATCCATTTTGAATTGTCCATGAGTACCTAACATATGCATTATATAAATTATTATGTATATTATATATAAACAGGCATATATATTAATATATAAACACATATCAAGAAAGCTTATATTTTTCAGGGTTTTCACCAAGTTTTATTTATCCAGTTCAATAATTTTTGAGGAACTGATGAGGACTGTGCTTCTTGGGAAGCTTATGTCATTTAATTTATATTTTAGATTTATAAAGCAAATATTTTCTCATATCTTTCTCATGTCCAGTCTTCACTTGATCAGGTGGCATTATCAAGGCAGATAGAGCCTGAAAAGCCTTTCTATTAAAGCAACCAAACAAGAGGATAAGACTCAAGGAGCTCAGCGATCAGAAAACTAAATATTTGTTATAAACTATTACTACCTGATCTTAATATGATAAGTCTGAACTGAGTCCTGGAACATTCAGCTGTAGGTAAGACAACATTTCTGATTATTTCTGATATCAGAACTTATAAGATTTTCTACTGACTAGGGTTAAATGAAACTTCATCAGGGTTAATAACACTTTTTCCTTGATACCATGTAAGATTCTAAGATTTTTACTGAAGCTTATGGAAATGAAATGCCAGCAAATATGCAGGATTTTACTTTGCTGTCTAAAGAAAAAAAATGGCACCTTCTAAAACATTTAAAAAAAAAAAAACCTTTACTATACTGTGTTAATATTACTCAAGTGTATTTGTCTTTGGAATCATAGGACAAACTTATTTGAAAATAGTGATGAAAATAAAAGTAAAATTCACAGATTATTAGTTTATAGCCCACATCCTGAGCAGAAATACCTCTTGAAAATAGTCATAGTTTCATGATTTAAGAGGTCATATTTAATCAGGCCACAAATTCTCTCATTGATATATTTTATAAACTTTGGTCGTTTTCTTAATAAATTCCTTGGTCTTCTATGTGTTTCTCAGTTGGAGCTTCTTGATGTCCTTTATCTATTTGCAACCTATAAGTAAGGGATTTCAGAACCAGACTATATCTTAAATCTCTACATGGCACTGAGAGATCAAAGTTTATTGAGCCTTGATGTTATCAAGTTTACAGAGTAACAGGACCTGGCAGTCTGTGCCCTCTGAGTCATGCTCTGTTGGAGTTGCACACTATTTCCAAAAGGCAAATTGATGATATCACTCTCTACTTAAAATCTTCCAATTCTCCCTCTAGCTTTTAGGATCAAATCTAAATTCTTAAACATGACCTACCCTCAAGACATTTCACAATTTAGCTCCTGCTCACCACTTCTGTCATCTTCCTCCTTCTGTATTCTATCCTACAGAGGAGGTTTTAAGTCATCAAGCAATACCACATTTTCTGAAGTTTGGGCTTTTGCCTTAGATGTTTGCTTTGCCTCTATTATCTAGCCTCATCCTCACAGAGGTTCTATTTTTACTTGACAGCATTTGTCATCTCATATAAAAAGTTACTGTTTAGAGGTCTGGACCCCATCTGAGAATATAGGGACAACATCTTTCCTTCACAGTTGTATCAATATTAGCACAGTGGCAGACATTTAGAACGTTCCTGACAGGGCTTCTCTGGTGGCTCTGTGGTAAAGAATCTGCTTGCCAATGCAGGAGACATGTGTTCAATCCCTGGTCTGGGAAGATCTCACATACCATGGAGTAACTAAGCTTGGGAAGCACAAATACTGAGCCTGTGCTTTAGAGCCTGGTAGCTGCAACTACTGAGTCCACGTGTTGCAACTGCTAAACCCCGCAACTACTAGAGCCCATGCTCTTTAACTAGAGAAGCCACCACAATGAGAAGCCTGTGCACCATAACTAGAGAATAGGCCTTGTTCTCCACAATGAGAAAAAAAGCTGCACAGTAACACAGACCTAGCCTAGCCAAAAGAATAAATACAATCAAAAAAAGAAAGTACTTGACAAACACTTGAGTAAATCAATCAATATATGAGTGAATGAAAGATTACCTTCCTTGCATAGTTCTCCTACCCTTTCAGCCTTCTCAGAAATTATTGTCTTCCTATCTGTCCACCTCCAAATTCATTCTGGCAGTATTTTGAACTGGATACATTATTTCATTTCTAAAATAATTGATTACATCTGGATCACATTGAATAGTAAAAATGAATTACAAATTCTTCCCCAATCCATCACAGCAAAGCTGCTTTCTGTATGTCATATAAAGAGCTCTTTAGCTTCAAAACTCCATCTTTGACCTTCTGGCAACCTGAGGCCTACTGTAGTACCTAATGTTCCCTTGCTGCTGCTGCTGTTAAGTTGCTTCAGTCGTGTCTGACTCTATGCGACTCCATAGACAGAAGCTCACCAGATTCCCCCATCCCTGGGATTCTCCAGGCAAGAACACTGGAGTGGGTTGCCATTTCCTTCTCCAATGCATGAAAGTGAAAAGTGAAAGGGAAGTCAGTCAGTTGTGTCCAACTCTTCATGACTCCATGGACTGCAGCCTACCAGGCTCCTCTGTCCATGGAATTTTCCAGGCAAGAGTACTGGAGTGGGGTGCCATTGCTTTCTCCAAACGTTCCCTTAGCCCATCAGTGAAAAAGTCACTGTTTATTTCAAAGGGGGGAATACTTTAACGTCTTTCTTTAGAAAGTTATTGTTTTAGATGAATTTTCTTGGAAATAGACTCAAGATGTCAAATTGAATGCAGAAACTTTGTTGAGGAGTGCTCTAGAAACTAACACCTGGAATAAAGCAAGATAAACAGTATTGGGCTAAGGGTGAGGTTGAAATGTGATAGCCCAGCTGATTTCTACAGGGAATTCTGCAGCTAAGATGATTCTTCCTAATTGTCTCAAGTTGAATACAAGAGTCTACATCTCAGCAGCCTCTCATCAAGTAGCCCTGTTTTAGGACTTCACCTGAGTAAGATAACTTGGGGGAAATGCAGCACTCTAAGGGCAATGCTGGAACAGAAACTAATGATAGGCCATCAGCAGTTAACACTCTCGGCATCATTCTGAAATGTTTCCAGAGAGACCAAACATTGCTGTTAAGACACTAAGTGATGTCTGATTCTTTGTGATCCCATGGACTGCAGCACACCAGGCTTCCCTGTCCTTCACTATCAGTTTGCTCAAACTCATGTCCACTGAGTCAGTGATGCCATCCAACCATTTCATCCTCTGTCCAAAAAGTTTGTTCAGGTTTTTCTATAGCTGTTATGGAAAATCCCAAACAAACTTATTACCAACCCAATACTACATGAAGTGAGTTTGTCTAAAAGGCACAGGTAGAGTAGTAAATACTGGAGTGGCTGCCCACTTCCCTCCTTCAAGGCTTAGGCACTCAGTTTTTAAGATGCTGAAATCAACAGCAATGCAAGCATAAATATTTATATTAAACTTATAATTTAACATATAAAATGTTTTATTCACATGTCTCTAGAACCATATTACCATTATCTCATGGGTTCTTTGCCAAGGTTTTAAATATTTTATCATGAAGGAATGCTGCATTAATTTTCTTTTGCTACAATAGCAGATTTCCCAAATCTAAGTGTCTTAGACAGTAAAAATGTGTTATCTTACAGCTATGAAGAACAGAAATCTGAAATAGGTCTCAGGGCTAAAAATCAAAGCCTCATTAGAGCTGAGTTACTTCTGGATTCTACCCTAGGGAGGAACCTACCTTCTTGCTTTCTGAGGTTCCTGTCTGCCGAAATTCCTTGGCTTCTGGCCGCATTCTTGCATTTTTTAAATAAGCATTGGCAAGTTGAGTCCTATTCACATCGCCTCACCCTGACTGATTTCATAGTCTCCTTTTCAGACTCTCATTTTCTGCTTCCTTCTTTCAACATTAAGAACTCTTGCACTTATATTGGAACATCCTGTATAATCCAAAATATCCACTCTATATTAAGGTTAGCTTATTAACTAATTTAATTCTATTGCCTACTTTAATTCTTCTTTACCAGGTGAGGTAAAAAAAAGTTCACATTATATATATAATACACACATGTTGACATATTTCACCCTACTGATTCAGATGGTTCCAGAGATTAGGAAGTGGATATCTATTAGAGTAAGAGTGGGGAGGGGGCGGTGGGGGACAGCATCCTGCTTAATACAGCTGTTATGTGTGTGATTAGTCGCTCAGTCATGTCCGATGCTTTGCATCTCCATGGACTGCAGCCCACCAGGATCCTCTGCCCTTGGAGATTCACCAGGGAAGAATACTGGAGTGGGTTGCCATCCTCTCCTCCAGGGAACAGCAACTTCTAACATGTATTAAAACAACAAAACCCTTCCCTTTGANATGGGGTTCTCAAGGCAGGAATACTGAAGTAGTTTGCCATTTCCTTCTTTAGTGAACCACATTCTGTAGGACCTCTCCACCATGACCCGTCCATCTTGGGTGGCTTAGTTTCATTGAATTAAACAAGCTGTGGTCTGTGTGATCAGATTGGCTAGTTGTCTGCAATTGTGGTTTCAGTCTGTCTGCCCTCTGATGCCCTCTCTCAGCACTTACCGTCCTATTTGGGTTAGCTGCAGGAGCTGGCAGTTGCGCAACTGCACAGGAGTGGTGGAGAGGAGCTATCCCATGTCCAAGGTCAGGGGCAGTGGCTGCACTTTGCTGGGGCAGCCGTGAAGAGATACCCCACTTCCAAGGTAAGAGAAACCCAAGTAAGATGGTAGGCTCTGTGATTGTATCCTTTAAACATGTCTGGAATGTACTCACTTTTCTCACCCCACTGTCACCACCATAGTCCCCTCCAGCATCATCTTCATCCAAATGACTTCTTACTTTGTGATAACCCTGTCTCCAGCTTTTTTAGTGTGGCAGCCTGAGCCATCTGGTCAAAAAGCAAATCTTGGGCCTTCCTGGTGGTTCAGTGGTTAACGGTCCACCTGTCAGTGCAGACTGGTATAAGGTCACGGATTCAGTCCCCAGCTGGGAGGGCCAACTAAGCCTTTCTGTGATTGTATCCTTTAAACATGTCTGGAATGTACTCACTTTTCTCACCCCACTGTCACCACCATAGTCCCCTCCAGCATCATCTTCATCCAAATGACTTCTTACTTTGTGATAACCCGTCTCCAGCTTTTTTAGTGTGGCAGCCTGAGCCGTCTGGTCAAAAAGCAAATCTTGGGCCTTCCTGGTGGTTCAGTGGTTAACGGTCCACCTGTCAGTGCAGACTGGTATAAGGTCACGGATTCAGTCCCCAGCTGGGAGGGCCAACTAAGCCTGTGCGCCACAACTACTGAAGCCCATGTGCCCTAGAGTCTATGCTCCCCAGCAAGAGAAGCCAAGGCAATGAGAAGCCCACACACCAACTAGAGCATAGCCCCTACTTGCCCCACCTAGAGAAAGACTTCGTGCAGCAGTGAAGACCCAGAACAGCCAAAACTTTTTTAAAAAGAAAAATTATAAACAAACAAAAAAGCAAACCTTATTCTATCCTTGCTCTGTTGGAAATTCCTATAACTTCTTAGTGCTCTTAGGCTAAAGTTCAGGCTTGATCAGGCAACCCTGTGGTTTGCCTCCCATAGCAGCCTTACTTTCCTTTTTACAATATTTTGAAAGGTCCATCAGATTTTTTATTGTT
>SJXQ01002472.1:0-72611 GCA_006408695.1 Aepyceros melampus
AGCAGAAGGTGACAGGGGAGCAGAAGCAGGAAAGAGCTTTCTGTGAAGCTGGAAATTACATTCATTATCCAAAAGCATGTGTGTGAGTTCTGTGACAGTTTCCAGGGAAATCTTCTCCCCTTCCACTCTCTATACTTTCTTTATTGGATGTAATTTAACTAGGTTTATATGGGTCATGTTTTCCACATGTATCTATACACCAATGCTACTTTTCTTTCACAGCTACCTTATCATCTAGCTACTGGTCCTCAAGTTTCCAAGAACACGAGGCACACGGGAGAGAAAGACCTTCTCAGGGTGTGCCGGCAAATGTTTAACAACTGGCTGACTCTCCAGGAAAAGAAAGGGTACTGACTTAAGCACTGGACGGTTTCTATGCTATAAATACTCTCTCAATCAGCTCCCAAAAAGACACCATGGAATGCAGAAGTGAGAAGAGATGCATAATAGCATGACATTATGTAGGAGGGACAGCATACCATATGGATACAATAGACATAAATAATATCAAGAATATAGATGATAGCAAACTGTAGAAAAATTATTAATTAGGAACTATTGAGGCTTTATTAGCTCTGTTTTTAATATAGTTTATTTATTTGCATGTTTATATAATTTATTTTTTCCTAAAAGCTCTGTTTAACAACTGGCTTGCAAAATTCTGGAAAATTTATGATTTTTGCTTGTGAGTTGGTTCAAGCTGATTGCAGCGAACTATTGGGTCCTTCTCCTTTATCTCTTCAGTGGCAAGGATGTGTGTTGGCTCACTACTTTGGTGGGCAAAAAAGAGGGACAAACTTGTAAGTATGGTAGTCTAAAAAGATAAATGGAGATTGGATAGCATCACCAATTCAGTGAACATGAATTTGAGCAAAATCTGGGAAAGAGTGAAGGACAGGAAAGGCTGCTGTGCTACAGTCCCTGAGGTCACAAAGAGTTGGGCACAACCTGGCAACTGAACAACAACAGAAGCTTAGATCTTAACAACACTTAGCCAAGTTAAAGCATCTCTCTATATATTTATTTGTATATCTGTTTACAAAATCTGATACGTCAGTGTATCGATATATGTATGACATGTACAAATATGTATTCCAATTATTGCATAACTGTAATTTATAGATAAGTTACTGTATATGCATATGATTGATTTAGATATAATAGTATCACATATGTGCACACATTTTCTACATATCTTACATAAAATATACAATGTTTATTACATCAGGAAAGTGTGTTACCTATAGAAAATGAACTAGAGGAGAGTCGTGGAATATTTGTTAACTATGTTCTTCAGGCAGGAACTGCAGAAATGAAAGAAGACCCCAAATCAGAAGAAACTTGTTCTTCCTTCCAAGAGTCTACACTGTATCAGAACAACAACAAAAAATCTATACTATAGAAGATCAAAAAATATGTCATAAGAGCTAATGATGATTATCATATATTGATACTCTGTTCTCTGCCACGCATGGTCTGCAGTGACTCTCACAAGAACCTTCTAGAGAAGAACTCTTATTATTTCCATTTTAAGATGGGGTCACTGATTCTGAGAGAGTTTCATTAGCTTGCTTAAGGTCAAGCAGGTAGTATATAACCAAAAGGGATTTCACCAAAGGTCTGACTCAGGACTAGAGCAGGATGCATCACTTCTTTCTGTAAACTAAGCTGTATGATTCAGACTACAAATGCTTTCATGACTCCAAAGAAGAAAAACCCTTCATGAGCATCACATAGGAACAGACATTTGGCAGCCTTGAAGCAGATTTGCAGAGATACAGAAAAAGAGTAAGAGTCAACAATAGAGACTTTGGCAACAATAAGTGCATGTGTTGCCTCTGATAATCTGATGTACTTGGTGGAATGTGGAGGCTTATGGAAAAGTTTAAACCTAATTTTGGCCTATTTCAGGAATAATTCATGATCATTTCAATAGAAGTTCTGATTTTAAAAAATGGGAAAATTTAAATTTTTCTAATCAAATTAATTAGCCATATCAATAGGGTTACATGAGTGTTTAGACTACCTAAAAGAACAGTAGTTTAAGAACACTTCAAGAAATTTAGATGGGCCCATATTCATGCTTACAATTTCTAAGCTAATTGTAGATTATTCTTATCTAATCAGTGGAGCCTTAATGACCTCTCCTAGGCAACAGTAGGTTAGCCTATATAGAGATTATACATAAATTTGATAATAATTAAGGGTTTAAAGAGACTCATTTTAAATGTTCCCTAATTTGGTAATTTTATTGCAATTGTAAGGTGGTGTGTGTGTGTGTGTCTGAGAGATCAAACACATCTTCATACATAGCTATAGACTTAGTTTTAAAATAGAAATCAGGTTTTATACTTATAACTTAAATGTACACATTCTCACTTCTTTTTGACACTTTCATATGGAGGCTTGGGTTTGTCCAAATAGTGGGCAATCCCCTACATCTATAATGACAGAACATTTATTGTTTCTTATTCTGTGCTGGATTCTTCTAAGTGCTTTACTTAAATTAACACATTTATTTGTCACAGTTGTTTATGAGAAAAGCATAAGTATTAACTGCATTTTACCCAGGTAGAAACTGAGTCACAGAGGTTAAATGACTTGACAAAAGTAACACAGCTGTTAACTGACAAAAAAACAAGTAATCATTTTCCATAGTTCCTATTTTTTACCAAGACACAATCCTGCCTTCTTCAGCTCTGATTATTATCATTACAACAGGTCATAGTAAGAAAAAATACTCTGTTCCCTTGAATGCAAATTCTCACTAACTGTTGGAAGTCAGAAATGTGGGCTGTCAAATTTGTGTTTTTCTCCTAAATCCTCATGTCAATTCAGTGCTGCCTTCTCTAATAAAATTACTATGGATACCTAACTCAACCACTTGTTAATATGCCCATCCTTTTCAAGTCTCACATCAAATTCTCAGTCTCCATTTCCTTCTATTCACTTTGCAAATGGCCTCAGGATTCTCCATTCTCAACACTGAATATCCCTATTTACACATTCCATTTGCTTTTGTTTGCTGCTTTCAGATTTTAACACTACAGGGCTGTTGCAAGTCTACCCAGCTATTTAGCATTTTCCCAATCCTGCTGAAAATCCACCTCCTTTAACTTAGATTTACCTGTTCCATTTGGAAATTTTAAATCATATCATATCCTAAGCTTTTCATCGATTGCTAAGTGCATTTTTAAACAACAGGAATTGAATTCCAAGTCCATGCCAGACAGAATGTAGAATTCCTGAGATAAAAGTATTGAAAATAAAAATAGAACATTCTGAGCCTCGAGTAAGTAACCAATTTGACTGCACTTTAGAGTCATTGGGAGATTTTTCTGGTGCCCAGCTTATACTCCATACCAATTAAATCAGCATTTCTGAGTAAAGGACCCAGGCATTCATTTTCTTTTTTTTTTTATTTAATTTATTTTTTATTGGGGTATTGTTTCTTTACAATGTTGCACAACAAAGTAAATTAGCTCTATGTATACATTTATCCCCTCCCTCATACACCCCTATCCCACCCAGCTAGGTCATCACAGAACACGGAGCTGAGCTCTCTGTGCTATACACCAGGCTTCCAGTGTTTTCTTATTTTTAAACGTTCCAAGTGAGTCCAATGCGCAGCCAAGTTGGAGAACCTTTATATTAAAGGACACGAGTATTAATACATAAAGAAATGATTTTAAAAAGAAATGTACACAACACAGAACACTATCAGAGGCAGAGTAATGATTAACTCAGCTTTTTGAAGAGTATGTCAGAGGATTTGTTGGGAGAGGAGTAAAGTTTGATTTAATAAGTTGGAGAGCCTCTCAAGAATACTAAGCAAACCATGTTGTCTGAAAGGAGAGAATAGGAGGGGTCAGGAGAGGAAAGTAAAGAGATAGTCAAGATGGGAGGTTATGAATACCCACTGGTGTCATTTTAAGGAGCTTGAACTTGTGTTCTGCGTAATGGGTGGCCTTTAAATGACATCAAGCAAAGGGAAGACCCAGTCACACTTAGATTGAGAAGAATTCTCCAAGTTCAACAGTATGTGAACTGAGAACTTCTAGATCTTCAAGCTGGATTTAGAAAATGCAAGGAACCAGAGATCAAGTTGCCAACATCCATTGGGTCATAAAAAAGGTGAGAGAATTCCAGAAAGATGTCTACTTCTGCTTCATGGACTATATAAAGCCTTTGACTGTACGGATTACAACAAATTGTGGAAAATTCTTAAGGAGATGGGAATCCCAGACCACCTTATTTACCTTCTGAGAAATCTGTATGCAGGTCAAGAAGCAACAGTTAGAACCAGACATGGAACAATAGATGGTTTCAAATAGGGAAAGGAGTACATCAAGGCTGTGTGTTGTCACCTTGCTTTTTTAACTTATATGCAGAGTTCAGTTGAGTTCAGTTCAGTTCAGTCACTCAGTAGTGTCCGACTCTTTGCGAACCCATGAATTGCAGCACGCCAGGCCTCCCTGTCCATCACGAACTCCCGGAGTTCACTCAGACTCATGTCCATTGAGTCCGTGATGCCATCCAGCCATCTCATCCTCGGTCGTCCCCTTCTCCTCCTGCCCCCAATCCCTCCCAGCATCAGGGTCAGAGTAGATCATGTGAAATGCAAGGCTGGATGAAGCACAAGCTGGAATTAAGATTGCTGGGAGAAATATCAATAACCTCAGATATGCAGATGACACCACCCTTATGGCAGAAAGCAAAGAGGAACTAAAGAGCCTCTTGATGAAAGTGCAAGAGGAGAGTGAAAAAGTTGGCTTAAAACTCAACATTCAGAAAACTAAGATCATGGCATCCGGTCCCATCATTCCATGGCAAATAGATGGAGAATAAATGGAAAGAGTGAGACACTTTATTTTTTGGGGCTCCAAAATCACTGTAGACTATTACTACAGCCAAGAAATTAAAAGATGCTTGCTCCTTAGAACAAAAGCTATGACTAACCTAGACAGCATATTAAAAAGCAGAGACATTACTTTGCCAACAAAAGTTCATATGGTCAAAGCTATGTATGGTTTTGCCAGTAGTCATGTATGGATATAAGAGTTTGAAAAGACTCTGATTCTGGGAAAGATTGAAGGCGAGAGGAGAAAGGTGACAGTGGATGAGATGGTTGGATGGCATCACCAATTCAAAGGACATGAGTTTGGGTAAACTCCGGGAGTTGGTGATGGACAGGAAGGCCTGGCGTGCTGCAATCCATGGGGTTGCAAAGAGTCAGACATGACTGAGCGACTGAACTGAACTGAACTGAAGAGTTGGACCATAGCGAAAGCTGAGCAGGGGGCGGTCCCAAGATGGCGGAGGATAAGGACAGGGATTCCACTCCCCCCCCCAAAAAAAAATTAATCAAAAGATCATTTGAATGCTGAGCAACTTCCACAAAATGACTTCTGAATGCTGGCAGAGGACACCAGGTACCCAGAAAGACAGCTCATTCTCTTTGAAAGGAGGTAGGACACTTTCATGCATTGGAGAAGGAAATGACAACCCACTCCAGAGTTCTTGTCTGGAGAATCCCAGGGACGGGGAGCCTGATGGGCTGCCGTCTACGGGGTCACACAGAGTTGGACACTACTGAAGTGACTTAGCAGCAGCAGCAGCAGCAGGACAAAATATAAAAGACAAAAATAGAGACAAAAGGGAGGGAAGGAGACCCATCCTGGGAAGGGAGTCGTGAAGGAGAAGAAGTTTCCAAACAGTCGGAAACTCTCTCGCAGGCAGGTCCATGGGGAGTTTTGGAATCGCAGAGGGCAACATAAGTGGGAGGCAAAACAACAACAACACAGAATGCAAGCCTAACCCCAACTGCCAGTGGAGAAGTAACCCAGACGCTTGTGTCGGCCACCAGCGAGCAGGGGCTGGACAGGGATCCGCGGGCTGCATCATCAGTTCTTAGGGAAGGCCTGGATCTGAATGCCCTGAGGATAATCTGAGGGTGCAAACATAAGATAGCAATACAAACAGCGGGATCACCAGATTGGGGGATGGTGGGAGAGAGAGAGAGAGAGGGAGGGAGGGAGGGAGGGAGAGAAACTTTCCCACGAAAGGCTCTAACGCGCAGCTGGCCAGCTCACAGAAAAAAAGGATTGAGCGAATACCAAAGGAGAGCTAGCTGCTGCGCACCAGCCCCTCCCCACCACTGGAGGCAAAGAGGCAAGTGTGCAACAACCAGAGCCAGAAGGCAAGGGACAACCTCAGCCCCAGAGACCGGCATCCTCCACCTAACTGTGAGCAGGCTCCCAGTTGCTAACCACGTCTTCCTGGGATCCCAGACGGTTGACATCTGCCAGGAGGGTTGCAGCCTGAGATCAGCTCCCCAGAGGAGACACGGGACACACTCAGGAAACTGATCGGCTGGGACTGGGAGGTGATTAACATGCACAACCCACCTAGGACAGTGTGCTTATCAAGCACCTGGTTGCCTGAGCTGCCCAGACCTGGGATGGGCACAAAACGCACATCCAACTGAGTCTGTGCCCAAGACTGTACCCAAGAACCTGAACCTGAGTGGCTTAGACCTGGGAAGTGAATGAAATGCAGGGTCTGCTTTGGACAGTGCCCCTGCAGAGCACCCTGGAGCCTGAGCAGTGTAGACCTGGAAAGCACACGCTGCCATGGGTGGGGCAAACCCAATACGGTCCATGCACTGTGAGCACTCCCCACACGTCAGTGATATTTGTTTGCAGTGTCCCTCCCCCCACAATACAACTGGACAAATGATTCTAAATAAGTGACCACCTTTGCCCCCTTGTGTCAGGGTGGAAATTAGTCACTGAAGAGACTTGCAAACAGAGGAAGCCAAAATAAACAAAGAAGAGGCAACCACTCTGGAAATGACAGAATAAAACCCTGTAGTAAACATTGACTAAGCTTTGGAGGGGGCCTAAAGACCTTGAGAACAAGTACAAGCTGGAACAAGGAACTGTCTGAGACTGAACTGACCCCACACTGCCCATAACATCTCCAGAGAAATTTCTGGATATATTTTTACTATTATCACTTTTGAATTTTTTTTTAATTTAAGTTCTTTATTACTCCTTTAATTTTCTTTTTATAACTACTATTACCTTGCAAAGAAAGCCCCTACTTTTAAAGCAAATTTCATATACATTTTTATAATTTTTGTGATTGATTTTTTCTGTATGTTTAATATTGTATTTTTGAGAGCTTAATGTTTACTCTAGATTTTTAATCTTTGCTTTTTGGTATTTGTTATCAATTTTGTACCTTTAAGAATCTAATCTTCAGTATTCATTTTCACTTAGGGGTGTGGTTACTGGCTTGATTGCTCTCACCCCTTTTGACTCTCCTTTTTGTCCATCAGGTAACTTCTATCTCCTCCCTTCCCCTTCTCTTCTCTACCTAACTCTGTGAATCTCTCTGGGTGTTCCTGGATGTGGAGAACATTTAGGGAACTGATTACTGGCTAGATTGATCTCCCCTTTTGACTCCCCCTTTTCTCCTCCTGATCATCTCTATCTCCATTGTCCCTCTTTTCTTCTCTATGTAACTCTGTGAATCTATCTGGGTGTTCCAGACTGTGGAGAGCACTTAGGAAATTGATTACTGGCTAGATTGGGCTCTCCCCTTTTGACTCTCCCTCTTCTCCTCCTGGTCACCTCTATCTCCTGCCTTCCCTTCTCTTCTCCATGTAACTCTGTGAATCTCTCTGAGTGTCCCTCACTGTGGAGAATTGTTTCACCATTAACCTAGATGTTTTATCATCTGTGCTGTATGGATGGAGAAGTCTTGAGGCTATTGTAAGAATAAGACTGAAAACTAGAGGTAGGAGGCTTAACTCCAAAACTTGAGAACATCAGAGAACTCCTGATTTCAAGGGGCATTAATAGACAAGAGCTCACCCAAAAGCCTCCATACCTACACTGAAACCAGGCTCCACCCAAAAGCCAACAAGTTTTAGGGGAAGAGATGCCATGTGAATTCTCCAGCAAAACAGAAACACAGCCCTGAGCATTAAAAGACAGGCTGCCCAAAGCCATGCCAAACCCATTGACACCCCAAAACTCAATACTAGACTCTTCATTGCACCTCAGAGACAAGAAATCCCGCTCCACCAACCAGAACACAGATGCAAGCTCCCTTAACCAGGAAACATTGACAAACCACTAGTCCAACCCCACCCACAGGGAGCAGATTGACAATAAAGGGGAACCATGAACTTCCAGCCTACAGAAAGGGCACCCCAAACACAGCAATCTAAACAAAATGAAAAGGCAGAAAAATATTCTTCAGGTAAAGGAACATGAGAAATGCCTGACAAACCAAACAAAAGAAAAGGAGATAGGGAGTCTACCTGAAAAAGAATTCAGAATAATGATAGTAAACATGATCCAAAATCTTGAAAACAAAATGGAGGCACAGATAAATAGACTAGAGACAAGGATTGAGAAGATGCAATAAATGTTTAACAAGAACCTAGAAGAAATAAAAAAGCATCAATAAATAATGAATAATGCAATAACTGAGATCAAAAGCACTCTGGAGGGAACCAACGGCAGAATAACTGAGGCAGAAGATAGCATAAGTGAGGTGGAAGATAGACTTATGGAAATAAATGAAGCAGAGAGGAAAAAAGAATTAAAAGAAATGAGGACAATCTCAGAGACCTCTGGGACAATGTTAAATGCCCCAACATTCAAATCATAGGAGTCCCAGAAGAAGAAGACAAAAAATAAAGGGCAGGAGAGAGTATTTGAGGAGACATAGTTGAAAATATCCCTAAAATGGGGAAGGAAATAGCCACCCAAGTCCAAGAAACCCAGAGAGTCTCAAACAGGATAAACCCAAGGCAGAATACCCCAGGAAACATACTAATCAAACTGACAAAGATGAAACACAAAGAGCAAATATTAAAAGCAGCAAGGGGAAAGTAACAAATAGCACAGAATGGGATCCCCATAAGGATAACAACTGATCTTTCAATAGAAACTCTTCAAGCCAAAAGGGAATGGCAAGAAATACTTAAAGTGAGAAAAGAGAAAAACTACACCCAAAGTACTATGTCCCACAAGGATCTCATTCAAATATGAAGGAAAAATCAAAAGATTTATAGACAAGCAGAAGATGAGAGAATTCAGCACCACCAAACCACCTCTTCAACAAATGCTAAAAGATCTTCTCTAAACAGGAAAGGTTTATAAACTTGAACCCAAACCAACAAGTAAATGGCAACAGGATCATACCTATCAATAATTACCTTAAATGTAAATGGGTTGAATGACCAACTAAAAGACACAGACTGGCTGAATGGATACAAAAACAAGATCCTTATATATGCTGTCTACAAGAGACCCACCTCAAACCAAGAGACACATACAGACTGAAAGTGAAGGGCTAGAAAAAAGATATTTCATCCAAGTGGAGACCAAAAGAAAGCAGGAGTATCAATACTCATATCAGAGAAAATAGACTTTGAAATAAAGACCATGAAAAGAGGCAAATAAGGATACTACATAATTATCAAAGGATCAATCCAAGAAGACATATGCACCCAACATAGGAGCACCTCCATACACAAGGCAAATGTTAACAAGTATGAAAGGGGAAATTAACAGTAACACAATAATAGTGGGAGACTTTAATACCCACTCACACCTATGGCTAGATCAACTGAACAGAAAATTAGCAAGGAAACACAAACTTTAAATGATACAATGGACCAGTTAGACCTAATTGATATCTATAGGACATTTCACTTCAAAACAATGAATATCACCTTTTTTCTCAAGTGCACATGGAACATTCTCCAGGATAGATCACATCCTGAGCCATAAATCTAGACTTGGTAAATTAAAAAAAAAAAAATCAAATCATTTCAAGCATCTTTTCTGACCACAATGCAATAAGATTAGATGTCAGCTACAGGAAAAAAGTGATTTAAAATACAAACATATGAAAGCTAAACAACATGCTTCTGAATAACCAACAACTCATGGAAGAAATAAAAAATAAATCAAAATATGCATAGAAACAAATGAAAATGAAAACTCGACAACCCAAAACTTATGGGATTCAGTAAAAGCAGTGCTAATGGAAAAGTTCATAGCAATATAAGCTTACCTCAAGAAACAAGACAGAAATCAAATAAATAACCTAACTTTACACCTAAAGCAACTAGAAAAAGAAGAAATGAAAAACACCAGAGTTAGTAGAAGGGAAGAAATCATAAAAATTAGAGCAGAATAAATGGTGGAAAAGAAACAAAGGAGACTATAGCAAAAATCAACAAAACCAAAAGCTTTGAAAAGATAAACAAAGTTGACAAACCATTAGCCAGATTCATCCAGAAAAAAAGGGATCAGAACCAAATCAACAAAATTAGACATGAAAATGGAGAAATCACAACAGACAACACAGAAATACAAAGGATCATAAGAGACTACTATCAGCAACTATATGCCAACAAAATGGACAACTTGGAAGAAATGGACGAATTCTTAGAAAAGTATAACCTTTCAAAACTGAACCAGGAAGAAACAGAAAATCTTAACAGATTCATCACAAGCATGGAAATTGAAACTGTAGTAAAAAATCTTCCAAAAACAAACAAAACAAAAAAAAAAAACCAGGACCAGGTGGCCTCATAGTTGAATTCTACCAAAAATATAGAGAAGAGCTAACATCCATCCTACCCAAACTCTTCCAGAAAATTGCAGAGGAAGGTAAACACCCAAACTCATCCTATGAGGCCACCATCAGCCTAAAACCAAAACCAGACAAAGATGTCACAAAAAAGAAAACTGCAAGCCAATATCACTGATGGACATAGATGCAAAATTCCTCAACAAAATTCTAGCAAACAGAATCCAACAACATATTAAAAAGATCATCATGATGACCAAGTGGGCTTTATCCCAAGGATGCAAAGATTCTCCAATATTTGCAAATCAGTTAATGTAATACACCACATTAACAAATTGAAATATAAAAGCCAGTGATTATATCAACAGATGCAGAGAAAGCCTTTGACAAAATTCAACACCCATTTATGATTTAAAAAAAAAAAAAAGCCTCCAGGAAGCAGGCATAGAAGAAACATATCTCAACATAATAAAAGCCATATATGATAAGCCCACAGCAAACTTGGTGAAAATGGTGAAAAATTGAAAGCATTTCCTCTAAAGTCAGGAACAAGACAAGGATGCCCACTCTCACCGTTACTATTCAACTTAGATTTGGAAGTTCTAGCCACAGCATTCTGAGAGAAAAAGAAATAAAAGGAATCCAGATTGGAAAAGAAGAACTGAAACTCTCACTGTTTGCAGATGGCATGATCTTCTACATAGAAAACCTTAAAGACACCACCAGAAAATTAATAGAGCTAATCAATGAATACAGTAAAGTTGCAGGATATAAAATGAATACACAGAAATCCCTTGCATTCCTATACACTAACAATGAGAAAACAGAAAAAGAAATTAAGGAAACAATTCCATTCAGCATTGTAATGAAAAGAATAAGATACTTAGGAATAAATCTACCTAAAGAAACAAAAGATCTGTATTTAGAAAACCATAATACACTGATGAAAGAAATTAAAGATGACACAAATAGGTGGAGAAATATACCATGTTCAAGGATTGAAGAATCAATATAGTAAGAATGAGTATACTACACAAAGCAATCTATAGATTCAATGCAATCCATATCAAGCTACCAATGGTATTTTTCACAGAACTAGAACAAATAATTTCACAATTTGTATGGAAATACAAAAAACCTTGAATAGCCAAAGCAATCTTAAGAAAGAAGAAGGAACTGGAGGAATCAACCTGCCTGGCTTCTGGCTCTACTACAAAACTATAGTCATCAAGACAGTATGGTACTAGCACAAAGACAGAAATATAGATCAATGGAACAAAATAGAAAGCCCAGAGATTCATCCATGCACCTATGGACACCTTATCTTTGACAAAGGAGGCAAACATATACAATGGAGAAAAGACACTCTCTTTAACAAGTGGTTCTGGGAAAACTGATCGACCACCTGTAAAAGAATGAAACTAGAACACTTTCTAACACCATATGCAAAAATAAACTCAAAATGTATTAAAGATCTAAATATAAGACCATAAACTATAAAACTGCAAAAGGAAAACATAGGCAGAACACTCTGACATAAATCACAGCAGGATCTTCTATGACCTACCTCCGAGAGTGAACTGAACTGAATACTATATTAAATTCCAAAATAGTCAATAAATGAAAAGCATTAGTAGAAACTGATGGTTTCTAAAATGCCTTCAATAAATTTAAACAGTTTTTAAATTATAAAAAAATAAAGAAATGGGACCTAATGGAACTTAAAATCTTTTGTACAAAGAAGGAAACTATAAGCAAGGTGAAAAAACAGCCTTCAGAATGGGAGAAAATAACAACAAATGAAGCAACTGACAAAGAATTAATCTCAAAAATATACCAGCAGCTCATGCAACTCAATACTAGAAAAATAAATGACCCAATCAAAAAATGGGCCGAAGAACTAAACAGGCATTTCTCCAAGAAGGCATACAGATAACTAACAAACACATGAAAAGATGCTCAGCATCACTCATTATCAGAGAAATGCAAACCAAAACCACAATGAGGTACCATATCACACTAGTCAGAATGGCTGTGATCCAAAAGTCTACAAACGATAAATGCTGTAGAGGGCATGGAGAAAAGGGAACCCTCTTACTCTGTTGGTAGGAATGCAAACTAGTTCAGCCACTATGGAGAACAGTGTGGAGATTCCTTAAAAAACTGGAAATAGAACTGCCAGATGATCCAGCAGTCCCACTTCTGGGCATACACACTGAGGAAACCAGAACTGAAAGAGACACGTGTACACAAATGTTCATCACAACACTGTTTAAAATAGCTAGAACATGGAGGTGAAGTCACTCAGTCATGTCCGACTCTTTGCGACCCCATAGACTGTAGCCTATCAGGCTCCTCTGTCCATGGGATTTTCCAGGCCAGATTGCTGGAGTGGATTGCCATTTCCTTCTCCAGGGGATCTTCCCAACCCAGGAATTGAACCCAGGTCTCCCACATTGCAGGCAGACGCTTTACCATCTGAGCCATTCCTAGATGTCCACTGGCAGATGAATGGATAAGAAGTCTGTAGTACATATACACAGTGAAATATTAGTGAGCTATTAAAAAGAATGCATTTGAATCAGTTCTAATGAGGTGGATGAAACTGGAGCCTATTATACAGAGTGAAGTAAGTCAGAAAGAAAAACACCAATATAGTTTATTAAGCATATATATGGAATTTAGAAAGATGGAAACAATAACCCTGTATGCAAGACAGCAAAAGAGACACTGATATAAAGAACAGACTTTTTGACTCTATAAGAGAAGACAAGGGTGGGGTGATTTGAGAGAATAGCACTGAAACATGTATATTACCATATGTGAAATAGATGACCAGTCCAAGTTCGATGCATGCAACAGGGCACTCAAACCCAGTACATTGGGACAACCCAGAGGGATAGGATGGGGGAGATGTAGGAGGGGGGTTAGGGATGGGGGACACATGTACACCCATGGCTGATTCATGTCACTATATGACAAAAACCACCACACTATTGTGAAGTATTAGCCTCCAATTAAAACTTAAAATTAATTTAAAAATTAATTAAAAAATAAAGCAAAACTAGTAAAACTTGCTAATAATTTCTAAAGTAAACATAAATACCAGTAAATATTTTCATAAATAAAATTATTTTCATTATTCCTAAAAAAAAAAAAAAGACAAAGAAAGGTGAACAATGAAGAACTGATGCTTTTGAACTGTGGTGATGGAGAAGACCCTTGACAGTCCCTTGGACAGCAAGGAGATCAAACCAGTCAATCCTCAAGGAAATTGATCCTGAATGTTTATTGGAAGGACCAATGCTCAAGCGGAAGCTCCAATATTTTGGTCACCTGATGCAAAGAACCAAATTATTGGAAGACTCTGATGCTGGAAAAGATTGAATGCAGGAGAAGGGGATGACAGAAGATGAGATGATTGGATGGTTTCACCAACTCAATGGACATGAGTTTGAGCAAGCTTTGGGAGTTTGTGATGGACAAGGAACCCTGGTGTGCTGCAGTCCATGGAGTCACAAAGAGTCAGATATGACTGAGCAACTGAACTGAACTGAACTGAGACAATGGATAGAAAGAATATGGTTACAAAGTAGAACAGTTAGGAAGTGTTCTGATATTCCAGTGAGAGTTCATGAGGACAGTGGCAGGGAAGGTGAAAACAAAATTAATAAACTCAGGATTCATTGGAACAGATTCTGCTTTTACTGATGGATTAATAGTGGATTGGATATGAGTGATAAGAGAGAAATGGAAATATAAATGAAAAGCAAGAGTGAGAAGAGAATTAGAATCAAAGAGATTCTGTTTCTGGCTTGAAAATCCAGGTCTATATTGGACTCATTTACCAAAAAGAAGATAGTTAAGGAAAAGAATTATTCAGCTTTCCTCCCAAGCTTATTCAGTTCAGTTAAGTTCTATTCACCTTAAACTTGAAGTGCCTGTGGAAATAGAGTGAGGAAAAATGTGTTTAAAGGAGAGTCACTGACTGTGTTAAAAGGGGCTGTGAAGGGCAAGGACAAAATATATCCATTGGTTTTTAACCTGGAGGTTACTGGTGACTTTGACTACCTATATTCCAGTATGATAGTGATAGAAACCTAAACAGAGTGGGTTGAAGAATGAATATAAGATGATGGAGTTGAGGTAGCAAGTAAGCAACGTGAAGAGGTGGAATAGAGAAATGAAACAGTAGCTGGAAGAGAATGCGAGGTCAGAGAGGGTTTCTTTTACTTAATGGGTGATGCTGTATTATGTACATTGATGTAAAATGATTCAGTAGAGAGTGAGTGTGACATTGCAGAAGTTAGGGAAAAGGGAATAAGTATAGAGGAAAAGCCCTTGAACCAATGAGAGTGGTAATATCTAGAGTGCCAACAGAGGGTCTGACTTTTGATAGAAGATGAGTACCAAAGGAGATGGGCTGTGCATTTATTACTGAGGCATGAAGAGGCTCCTTTCTGATGGCTTCTATTTTCTCAAGGGATGGCTTCCCTATTGGTATGTCCCTTGCCAGTCTCTTCTGTCATGTCATTAAACAGTAGGCCACTTCCCTCCCTACTACTTCCAGAGAAGAGGACTCAGGGAAATTAGCAATAGAAAAGGGAAAGAGTGATAATGATTATCTATTTTACCACTAAAACAATTACTTTTATTGCTCTTGCTGCTGTTATCACCAGTGGTATTTCAACCTTCATTCACTAAGTGTTGTATGTGCCAGCAACATTGTCAAATTCTTGAGATTTATTTCATGTAATCTTCACATCACTGTGTGGATCCCAATAAACTGTGGAAAATTCAGAAAGAGATGGGAATACCAGACCACCTGACCTGCCTCTTGAGAAACCTATATGCAGGTCAGGAAGCAACAGTTAGAACTGGACATGGAACAACAGACTGGTTCCAAATAGGAAAAGGAGTATGTCAAGGCTGTAAATTGTCACCCTGCTTATTTAACTTGTATGCAGAGTACATCATGAGAAACGCTGGGCTGAAAGAGGCACAAGCTGGAAATAGATTTCTGGGAGAAATATCAATAACCTCAGATATATAGATGACATCACCCTTATGGCAGAAAGTGAAGAGGAACTAAAAAGCCTCTTGATGAAAGTGAAAGATGAGTGAAAAAGTTGGCTTAAAGCTCAACATTCAGAAAACGAAGATCATGGCATCTGGTCCCATCAATTCATGAGAAATAGATGGGGAAACAGTGGAAACAGTGTCAGACTTTATTTTGTTGGTCTCCAAAATCACTGCAGATGGTGATTGCAGCTATGAAATTACAAGACACTTACTCTTTGGAAGGAAAGTTATGACCAACCTAGATAGCATATTGAAAAGCAGAGACATTACTTTGCCAACAAAGGTCCATCTAGTCAAGGCTATGGTTTTTCCAGTAGTCATGCATGGATGTGAGAGTTGGACTGTGAAGAAAGCTGAGAGCTGAAGAATTGATGCTTTTGAACTGTGGTGTTGGAGAAGACTCTTGAGAGTCCCCTGGACTGCAAGAAGTTCCAACCAGTCCATCTTAAAAGAGATCAGTCCTGGATGTTCATTGGAAGGACATGCTAAAGCTGAAACTCCAATACTTTGGCCACCTCATGTGAAGAGTTGACTCATTGGAAAAGGCCCTGATGCTGGAAGGGGGTGACAGAGGATGAGGTGGCTGGATGGCATCACTGACTCAATGGACATGAGTTTGGGTGAACTCCGGGAGTTGGTGATGAGCAGGGGGCCTGGCGTGCTGCGATTCATGGGTCCCAAAGAGTCAGACACGACTGAGCAACTGAACTGAACTGAACTGAACTGAGTCTTCACATCATTCCTATGAGGTACATACGATTTCCCCAGATTTTACCAATGAGAAAAATGAGACATATAGAGCCAGAAATAGAAGAGTATTTCTGAGGGCTAAGAGAGAGATGACTAGCTGGGTATAGCCAATTGTAGGCTTCCCAAGTGGCACTAGTGGTAAAGAATCCGCTGAGAGTGTGGGAGGCATTAGAGACTTGGGTTCACCCCCTAGGTCAGGAAGATCCACTGGAGGCAGGCATGGCAACCCCCTCCAGTATTCTTGTCTGGAAAATCCCTTATGCAGAGGAGCCTGGTGGACTATGGTCCATAGAGTCTCACAGAGCCGGACATGGCTGAAGTAACTTAGCTTGCACACACACATAGTCACTTGTGCCAACTACTGTTGTATAAACAGGAAACCTTTTGACTGATTTTGTTCTTCCACAAACTTCAGCATCCTTTCATTGAGTGCATACCATGGATGAATAAAAGAATAATCAGAAATTTGTTACTGGATGCACAGTAATTGTGGATCTCTCTCTTCTCTATTCTCTGGTTATATGCTGTGAGTGATGCTGTACCTGGTAGAGGACCCACGGGGCTTGGACTTTTTATAGTGTCCAGGGGAAACAGTGGTGGGAAACAAGCTGGACTGGTCCATTCTGCCATCCAGTAGGAAAGTAGCAACTTAAAGTTTTTCACAGCTCTTGAAAGCTTCATACTGAGGCACAATGGTAGAAAGCTTTTTGACAACTGGATAAAATTCAAATAGAAGGACAGTTGCATTCCTGTTCTTCTTTCTCTCTAGTCATGCATATAACCAACACAGAAAAACAAAAAGTGAGATATGTAGGAAAAATCAAATGACATTATGTTGAGTAAATGCCCACTGTACTTGTAGAATAGTTTTTAAAAAATGGTGTTTTTTGGGGGGAGGGCAGGGATTGTATTGTCTTGACTCGGCAAGACTGGTATTATTTCTCCCTTTGTTTCTGCAAGACACAAAATGGTGTGAAGTCCTAAAGCTGGCTAGTGGCAGAATGAAAATTGACATCCCGGACCTAAAACTTCTACTTTTCATTCTATCTCATTGTGGTTTTTGAAATCTAGTACATACCCACCCCTTTTCATCTTCATCATTTGCATAATGATGACATGCCAGGATCTAGAGCTTAATTCCACAATCTTTTGGACCAAACTCTTGGCACTGAACTCCAGGCATGTTTAAAGTCTTCCTCCTTTCCCTGGGGCATTCCCTGCCTTCCTTCTCATCTGTGATGAGTTCTCCTCACATCCCTTATTCACACTATCCCCATTTTCTAACCCTCTCTACTCCTTACTAGAATGCAACAGTTTTCAAGATGCCACAGTTTTTTTTTACAGAACTCAACTCATAAATCAATGGTCATGAAGAGTGACTGTATTTTTCCCTTGACATGATCTTGAGATTAAAATCACCTTTTATTTTGTTTCTTAAAAAAAAAAAAAAAAACAAGTGAAATAACCCCACTATTGGATTTACACATTGGGCCAGGATCTTAAGCAGACAAACAGAAAGAAAAGAAAAAGGAATCAGCTCTTACCAAGTGGACACAGTATTTGCAGTATTATGGATATGCAACCTCTTTTCTCCAAAGCTCTGTAAAATGGGCATTGCTATCCTTATTACATGGAAGTAGAGATTGATTTCCAGTGAGATTCAGTAACAAATTAGGTAGAATTTCAATCAGGTAAGTATAGAATAGAAGGCAAGCAGAGAAAGGGATGAAAGAAGATGAGATGGTTGGATGGCATCACTGACTCAATGGACATGAGTTTGAGCAAGCTCCAGCAGTTGGTGATGGACAGGGCAGCCTGGCATGCTGCAGCCCATGGGGTTCCAAAGAGTCGGACACAACTGAGCAACTGAACTGACCTCTGGAATAAGTGCTTTCTCCACTACACTACCCTACCTTCTTCAGAAGACTAAGAAAACATGTCTGCTTTAAATATACCCAAGCCTAGTGCTTCCCAGTAGCTCAGTGGGTAAAGAATCTGCCTGCAATTCAGGAGCTGCAAGAGATGTGAGTTCAATCCCTGGGTCAGGAAGATCACCTGGATAAGGAAATGGCAACCTGCTTCAGTTTTCTTGCCTGGGAAACTCCATGAACAGAGGAGCCTGGCGGGCTACAATCCATGGGGTTGCAAACAATCAGACCTGACTGAGCATGCACACACAGAGAGAATAGTAAAGCAACTCTACTTATGTGAGCATCCATTATCCATGAATGTAAAATGATGGTCAAGGATAATTGTTAACTGTACAAGTGTTGAAGCCAGAAGGATCAGGGCATTAATTCTAGTTCTGCCACCTTTTGGCACATAGTAAGACAGCACAGGAATGGCTGAGAGGAGCTACCCCACGTCTGAGGTCAGGGGTGGAGGCTGGGAGGAGCTACCCCATGTCTGAAGTCAGGGGCAGCAGCTGAGAGTGCCAGGCTGTGACAGCACAGGAGCAGCCAAGAGGAGCTACCCCGCATCGAGGCCAGGGGCCATGGCCGGGAGGAGCAACCCCACATCAAGGAGCAGCGGCTGCACATGCATAGGAGGGCCTAGAGGAGCTATTCCATGTTCAAGGTCAGGAGGGGCAATGGTGAGGAGATACCCCTCATCCAAGGTAAGGAGCAGTGGCTGCGCTTTGCTGGAGCAGCCGTGAAGAGATACCTCACATCCAAGGTAAGAGAAACCCAAGTAAGATGGTAGATGTGGCAAGAGGGCCTCAGAGGGCAGACACACTGAAACCATAACCACAGAAAACTAGTCAATCTAATCACACTAGGATCACAGCCTTGTATAACTCAATGAAACTAAACCATGCCCTTGGAGCCACCCAAGACAGGAGGTAATGGTGGAGAGGTGTGACAGAATGTGGCCCACTAGAGAAGGGAATGGCAAACCACTTCAGTATTCTTGCCTTGAGAACCCCATGAACAGTATGAAAAGGCAAAATGATAGGATACCAAAAGGGAACTTCCTGGGTCAGTAGGTGCCCAATATGCTACTGGAAATCAGTGGAGAAATAACTCCAGAAATAATGAAGGGATGGAGCCAAAGCAAAAACAATACTCAGCTGTGGATGTGACTGGTGATAGAAGCAAGGTCCGATACTGTAAGAGCAAAATTGCATAGGAACCTGGAATGTCAGGTCCATGAATCAAGGCAAATTGGAAGTGGTCAAGCAAGAGATGGCAAGGGTGAGCATCGACATTCTAGGAATCAGCAAACTAAAATGGACTGGAATGGGTGAATTTAACACAGATGGCCATTATATCTACTACCACGGGCAGTAATCCCTTAGAAGAAATGGACCAGCCATCATGGTCAACAAAAGAGTCCAAACTGCAGTACTTGGATGCAATCTCAAAAATGACAGAATGCAGTACTTGGATGCAATCTCAAAAATAACAGAATGATCTCTGTTCATTTCCAAGGCAAACCATTCAATATCACAGTAATCCAAGTCTATACCTCAACCAGTAACACTGAAGAAGCTGAGGTTGAATGGTTCTGTGAAGACCTACAAGACCTATTAGAACTAACATACACAAAAGATGTCCATTTCATTATAGGTGACTGGAATGCAATAGTAGGAAGTCAAGAAACACCTGGAGTAACAGGCAAATTTGGCCTTGGAGTACAGAATTAAGCAGGGCAAAGTCTAATCAAGTTTTGCCAAGAAAATGCGCTGGTCATAACAAACACGCTCTTCCAACAATACAAGAAAAGACTCTACATATGGACATCATCAAATGGTCAACACCAAAATCAGATTCATTATATTCTTTGCAGCCAAAGATGGAGAAACTCTATGCAGTCGGCAAAAACAAGAACGGGAACTGACTGTGGCTCAGATCATGAACTCCTTATTGCCAAATTCAGACTTAAATTGAAGAAAGTGGGGAAAACCACTAGACCATTCAGATGTGACCTAAATCAAATCCCTTATGATTATACAGTGGAAGTGAGAAATAGATTTAAGGGCCTAAATTGATAGATAGAGTACCTGATGAACTATGGACTGAGGTTCCTGACATTGTATAGGAGACAGGGATCAAGACCATCCCCATGGCAAAGAAATGCAAACAAAGCAAAATGACTGTCTGAGGAGGCCTTACAAATAGCTGTGAAAAGAAGAGAGGTGAAAAACAAAGGAGAAAAGGAAAGACATAAGCATCTGAATGCAGAGTTCCAAAGAATAGCAAGGAGAGATAAGAAAGACTTCCTCAGCGATCAATGCAAAGAAATAGAGGAAAAGAACAGAATGGGAAAGACTAGAGATCTCTTCAAGAAAATTAGATACACCAAGGGAATATTTCATGCAAAGATGGGCTCAATAAAGGACAGAAGTGGTATGGACTTAACAGAAGCAGAAGATATTAAGAAGAGGTGGTAAGAATACACAGAAGAACTGTACAAAAAAAAAAAAAAAAACTTCACTACCAAGATAATCACAATGGTGTGATCACTCACACAGAGCCAGACATCCTGCAATGTGAATTCATGTGGGCCTTAGAAAGCATCACTACGAACAAAGCTAGTGGAGGTGATGGAATTCCAGTAGAGCTATTTCACATCCTGAAAGATGATGCTGTGAAAGTGCTGCTCTCAATACGCCAGCAAATTTGGAAAACTTAGCAGTGGCCACAGGACTGGAAAAAGTCAGTTTTCATTCCAATCCCAAAGAAAGGCAATGCCAAAGCATGCTCAAACTACTGCATTCATCTCATATGCTAGTAAAGTAATGCTTAAAATTCTCTAAGACAGGCTTCAGCAATACGTGAACCATGAACTTCCTGATGTTCAAGCTGGTTTTAGAAAAGGCAGAGGAACCAGACGTCAAATTGCCAATATCTGCTGGATTATGGAAAAAGCAAGAGAATTCCAGCAAAACATCTATTTCTGCTTTATTGACTATGCCAAAGCCTTTGACTGTGTGGATCACAAGAAACTGTGGAAAATTCTGAGAGAGATGGGAATACCAGACCGCCTGACCTACCTCTTGAGAAACATTATGCAGGTCAGGAAGCCACAGTTAGAACTGGACATGGAACAACAGACTGGTTCCAAATAGGAAAAGGAGTATGTCAAGGCCTTATATTGTTACCCTGCTTATTTAACTTCTATGCAGAGTAAATCATGAGAAACACTGGACTGGAAGAAACACAAGCTGGAATCAAGACTTCTGGGAGAAATATCAATAACCTCAGATATGTAGATGACACCACCCTTATGGCAGAAACTGAAGAGGAACTAAAAAGCCTCTTAAAGAAAGTGAAAGTGGAGAGTGAAAAAGTTGGCTTAAAGCTCAACATTCAGAAAACAAAGATCATGGCATCTGGTCCCATCACTTCATGGGAACTAGGTGGAGAAACAGTGGAAATAGTGGCAGACTTTATTTTTGGGGGCTCCAAAATGACTGCAGATGGTGACTGCAGTCATGAAATTAAAAAATGCTTACTCCTTGGAAGGAAAGTTATGACCAACCTAGATAGCATATTCAAAAGCAGAGACATTACTTTGCCAACAAAGGTCCATCTAGTCAAGTCTATGGTTTTTCCAGGGGTCATGTATGGATGTGAGAGTTGGACTATGAAGAAAGCTGAGCACCAAAGAATTGATGCTTTTGAACTGTGGTGTTGGAGAAGACTCTTGAGAGTCCCTTGCGCTGCAAGGAGATCCATCCAGTCCATTCTAAAGGAGATCAGCCCCAGGTTTTCTTTGGAAGGAATGATGCTGAAGCTGAAGCTCCAGTACTTTGGCTACCTCATGTGAAGTGCTGACTCATTGGAAAAGACTCTGATGCTGGGAGGGATTGGGGGCAGGAGGAGAAGGGGATGACAGAGGATGAGCTGGCTGGATGGCATCACGGACTCAATGGACGTGACTCTGAGTGAACTCCGGGAGTTAGTGATGGACAGGGAGGCCTGGCATGCTGCGATTCATGGGATTGCAAAAAGTTGGACATGACTGAGCAACTGAACCAAACTGAACTGAAGACATCTTGTAATTATTTCAGAGTCTCAGAGTTCTCATTTTAAATTGGGATTAAATGAGTCTGAGTTAGAAAGTTAGAAATTAACTTGGAGGGCGGTCCTAAGATGGCAGAGGAATAGGATGGGGAGACCACTTTCTCCCTCACAAATTCATCAAAAAACATTTCAATGCTGAGTTGAAACATTTCATTTCAACATTTCAACAAAACAACTTCTGAATGCTGGCAGAGGACAGCAGGCACCCAGAAAAGCAGATCATTGTCTTCAAAAACAGGTAGGAAAAAATATAAAAGACGAAAAAAGAGACAAAAGAGGTAGGGAGGGAGCTCCGTCTCAGGAAGGGAGTCTTCAAAAGAGAGAACTTTCCAAACACCAGGAAACACTCTCTCTGCCGAGTCTGTGGCAAGGCTTGGAAGCACAGAGGGCAACATAACAGGGAGGAAAAATAAATAAATAATTAAACCCAACAGATTACGAGCCCAGTGGAAACTCCCCCAGCGGAGAAGCAGCAGAGACCCCTGCATCTGCCACTAGCAAGTGGGGGCTGGGCAGGGAGGAGAGGGCTGCAGTGCTTTTTAAGAATCGGGCCAGAATGCCTCGAGTGTAACCAGAGCGAACTAACTTGGGCTAGCAAGCCAGACTGTGGGATAACTACCACGCGAAAAGCTCTAACATAAGACAGCACCAGGACCACGCACAGAAAAGAGGACGGAACAGAATTAGCCAGCTGCAGACCATCCCCCTTGGGTGACAGGCAGTCAGAGCCAGAAGGGCCGGAAGGGGCAATCGCAGCCCCAGAGAGACATTAACTACAAAAACTGCAAGCAAGCTTCTTTGCTAACTAAGATTTCTTGGGATTCTGGGCAGTCACCATCTGCCTGAGAAGGGGCACCAGTTGTACACCCAGAAAACTGAGGAGCAGGGACGGGAAAGGCGATAAGTCACAATGACCGCAATCACCAAACACCTGAGCTACTAGGACCTGGGAAGGGCACAAAACACAGGCCCAACCGAGTCTGCGCCTCTGAGGACTACCTGAGTGCCTGAGGCTGAGTGGCTTAACCGGCGAGGTGCATGCAGCCCAGGGCCGGCCTCAGACGGTTCCCGGTGGAGCAACCTAGAGCCTGAGCGGTGTGCACCATGAGTGGGGGCAGGCCCAGCATGGCTGAGGCAATGTGAGCACACGCCAGTGTTATTTGTTTGCGGCATCCCTCCCTCCCCACAGTGCGACTGAACAAGTGAGCCTAAAAAAAGTGTCCACCACTGCCCCCTTGCCTCAAGGTGGAAATCAGACACTGAAGAGACCAGCAAACAGAAGAAGCTAAGACAGATGGAAACGTCTTGGAAGTGACAGGTGCAATAGATTAAACCCTGTCCTTAGTACTGACTACATGGGAAGGGGCCTATAGATCTTGAGAAATATAAGCAGGACCAAGGAACTATCCGAAAATGAACTGACCCCACACTGCCCACAACAACACCAAAGAAAGTCTCAGATATATCTTTACTATTTTTAGAATCATTCTTTTTCTGTTTGTTTGCTTGTTTATTCTTTTCTCTTTTGTTAACATTTTTAAAATTTTTAAGTCCTCTAGTTCTCCTTTAATTTTTATTTTTATAACCTACTATTACTCTTCAAAAAAAAAAGACCCTATTTTTAAAGCAAACACCATATACATATATTTGTGTTTGTTGTTTTTTAATAATTCTTGTGATTTTTTTTCTTCTTCTTCTTTTCTTTAATATTGTATTTTTGAAAATACAACCAAACTCTTCTCTAGATTTTTAATCTTTGCTTTTTGGTATTTGTTCTCAATTTTGTACCTTTAAAAACCCAATATTCAGTACACATTTTTACTTGAGAGTGAGATTATTGACTTGACCACTCTCTCCTCCCTTGGACTCTCCTTTTTCTCCACCAGGTTGCCCTGTCTCCTCCCCCCTCCTTCTCTTCTCTACCCAACTCTGTGAATCTCTGTGTGTTCCAGACGGTGGAGAACACTTAGGGAACTGGTTACTGGCTGGATCTGTCTCTCTCCTTTTCATTTCCCTCTTTTACCCTCCTGGCCACCTCTGTCTCCTTCTCTCTCTCCTCTTCTCTTTATAACTCCTTGAACATCTCTGAGCAGTCCAGACAGTGGAGCACACATAAGGAAGTGATTACTGGCTAGCTTGCTCTCTCCTCTTTTGATCCCACCTCATCTCATTTCAGTCACCTCTAACTCCCCCCTCCCTCTTCTTTTCTCCATGTAACTCTGTGAACCTCTCTGGGTGTCCCTCAATGTGGAGAAACTTTTCATCTTTAACCTAGATGTTTTATCATCTGTGCTGTATAGATAGAGAAGTCTTGAGGCTACTGTAAAAATAAAACTGAAAACCAGAAGCAAGAGGCTTAAGTCCAAATCCTGAGAACATCAGAGAACTCCTGACTCCAGGGAACATTAATCGATAGGAGCTCATCAAATGCCTCCATACCTGCACTGAAACCAAGCACCACCCGAGGGCCAACAAATTCCAGAGCAAGACATATCACGCAAATTCTCTAGCAACACAGGAACACACTCCTGAGCTTCAATATACAGGCAGCTCAAGTTACTCCAAAACCATTGACATCTCATAACTCATTACTGGACACTTCATTGCACTCCAGAGAGAAGAAATCCAGCTCCACCCACCAGAACTCTGACACAAGCTTCCCTAACCAAGAAACCTTTACAAGCCACTGATACAACCCCACCCACAGTGAGGAAACTCCATAATAAAGATAACTTCACAAACTGCCAGAATACAGAAAAGCCACCCCAAACGTAGCAATATAACCAAGATGAAGAGAGAGGAATACTCAGCAGGTAAAGGAACAGGATAAATGCCCACCAAACCAAACAAAAGAGGAAGAGATAGGGAAACTATCTGATAAAGAATTCCAAATAATGATAGTGAATATGATCCAAAATCTTGAAATCAAAATAGAATCACAGATAAATAGCCTGGAGACAAGGATTGAGAAGATGCAAGAAAGGTTTAATAAGGACCTAGAAGAAATAAAAAAGAGTCAATATACAATGAATAATGCAATAAATGAGATCAGAAACACTCTGGAGGCTAAAATAGTAGAATATCAGAGGCAGAAGATAGGATTAGTGAAATAGAAGATAGAATGGTAGAAATAAATGAATCAGAAAGGAAAAAAGAAAAACGAATTAAAAGAAATGAAGACAATCTCAGAGACCTCCAGGACAATATGAAACGCTCCAATATTCGAATTATAGGAGTCCCAGAAGAAGAAGACCAAAAGAAAGACCATGAAAAAATACTTGAGGAGATAATAGTTGAAAACTTCCCTAAAATGGGGAAGGAAATAATCAGCCAAATCCAAGAAACCCAGAGAGTTCCAAACAGGATAAAGAGGATAAACCCAAGGCAAAACACCCCAAGACACTTATTAATCAAATTAACAAAGATCAAACACAAAGAACAAATATTAAGGGAAAAACAACAAATAACACACAAGGGGATTCCCATAAGGATAACAGCTGATCTTTCAATAGAAATTCCTCAGGCCAGGAGGGAATGGCAAGACATACTTAAAGTGATGAAAGAAAATAACCTACAGCCCAGATTACTGTACCCAGCAAGGATCTCATTCAAATATGAAGGGGAAATCAAAAGCTTTACAGACAAGCAAAAGCTGAGAGAATTCAGCACCACCAAACCAGCTCTCCAACAATTGCTAAAGGATTTTTTCTAGACAGGAAACACAAAAAGGACGAATAAACCTGAACCCAAAACAATAAAGTAAATGGCAACGGGATCAGACTTATCAATAATTACCTTAAATGTAAATGGGTTGAATGCCCCAACTAAAAGGCAAAGACTGGCTGAATGGATACAAAAACAAAACCCCTATATATGCTGCCTACAAGAGACCCACCTCAAAACAAGGGACACATACAGACTAAAAGTGAAGGGATGGAAACAGATATTCCATGCAAATAGAGACCAAAAGAAAGCAGGAGTGGCAATACTCATATCCGATAAAATAGACTTTAAAACAAAGGCTGTGAAAAGAGACAAAGAATGCCACTACATAATTATCAAAGGAATAATCCAAGAAGAAGATATAATAATATAAATATATATGCACCCAACATAGGAGCACCACAATATGTAAGACACATGCTAACAAGTATGAAAAGGGAAATTAAAAATAACACAACAATAGTGGGAGACTTTAATACCCCACTCACACCTATAGACAGATAAACTAAACAGAAAATTAACAAAGAAACACAAACTTTAAATGATACAATAGACCAGTTACACCTAATTGATATCTATAGGACATTTCACCCCAAAACAATGAATTTCACCTTTTTCTCAAGTGCTCACGGAACCTTCTCCAAGATAGATCACATTCTGGGCCATAAAGAAGATATTCCATGCAAATAGAGACCAAAAGAAAGCAGGAGTGGCAATACTCATATCTGATAAAATAGACTTTAAAACAAAGGCTGTGAAAAGAGACAAAGAAGGCCACTACATAATGATTAAAGGATCAATCCAAGAAGAAGATATAACAATTATAAATATATATGCACCCAACATAGGAGCACCGCAATATGTAAGACAAATACTAACAACTATGAAAGGGGAAATTAACAATAACACAATAATAGTGGGAGACTTTAATACCCCACTCACATATATGGACAGATCAACTAAACAGAAAATTAACAAAGAAACACAAACTTTAAATGATACAATAGACCAATTAGACTTAATTGATATCTACATGACATTCCACCCCAAAACAATGAATTTCACCTTTTTCTCAAGTGCTCACGGAACCTTCTCCAAGATAGATCACATCCTGGGCCATGAAGCTAATCTTGATAAATTCAAAAAAATTGAAATCATTCCAAGCATCTTTTTGGGCCATAATGCATTAAGATTAGATCTCCATTACAGGAGAAAAACTATTAAAAATTCCAACATATGGAGGCTGAACAACACACTTCTGAATAATCAACAAATCACAGAAGAAANGATAGATCACATTCTGTGAATATTCTATGTCAAGATTTTATCCAATGGTTTTTAGCATCTATTAGTGAGCCTTGTTTGAGTCAACAATTATATTGGTAATTGCAAAGCAGTGATTTTTCTAATTTTATTATTTCCTCTATTTTCTAACTATTCTATGAAGTGAAGTGAAAGTCACTCAGTTGTGTCTGACTCTTTGAAACCCCAAGGCCTACACAGTCCATGGAATTCTCCAGGCCAGAATACTGGAGTGGGTAGCCTTTGCCTTCTCCAGGGCATCTTCCTAACCCAGGAATGGAACCCAGGTCTCCTGCATTGCAGGTAGATTCTTTACCAGCTGAGCCACAAGGGAACCCTAATTGTTCTATAAAGAACTTTTTTTTTTCCTGTCTTCTCCTTGAGTACTGGTATAAATGCATGGGTTATTCAATTCAAAGTGCTCTAACTCATCACTGTCATTCTTTTTTATGCTCAAATTATTCAGAATTGGGCCAACTCCATCAAACCACCTTCTATATCCTTTTGACATGTCCCCACCAGTCTTGCAAGATACCCTTGTTTTCTGGCACAACAGATTAGAGATAATTGGAGAAATTAAAACATAAACTTTGTATTGGAAATTATTTTATTGGTGTTAAACTCTGAGGTGAAGGCAATGGCACCCCACTCCAGTACTCTTGCCTGGAAATCCCATGGACGGAAAAGCCTCGTAGGCTACAGTCCATGGGGTCGCAAAGAGTCGGACATGACTGAGCGACTTTCATGCATTGGAGAAGGAAATGACAACCCACTCCAGTGTTCTTGCCTGGAGAACCCCAGGGACGGTGGAGCCTGGTGGGCTGCCGTCTATGGGGTCGCAGAGAGTCGGACACGACTGAAGCGACTTAGCAGCAGCAGCAGCAAACTCTGAGGTGTGATCATGGTGTTAGAGTTACGTAGGAGAATGTCCTTGCTCTTAGAAGATATTCTAATATCTCTCAGGGTGAAATGTTGTGATGTTTGCAAGTGGCTCTCAAATGCAGGAAGAGGGGAGTAAACAAATGTTGCAAAAAATTAACCATTTGTGAAGCTAGCTCTTATAAAATTTATACCTTTCTTTCAACTTTTTTTGTGGGGTTGAACTTTTTCAAAATAACAGCTGTGGGAAAGATTTGTCCTGTAGCCAGGCACCGGTCAAGCCCTTCATGGCTTCCATGCTGATTCTGCCCCTAGAGTTACTCACCTGCACTCCTACTGGTGCCGGCTTCTCCCCTCCGCCTGCAGTCCTTGCTCATGGAGCTGCCTAAGTGAGTGTCTCAAGACTTAAGTCAGAACTTGCCATTCCCTTGCCTGAAGCTCTCCTTGATTCCTGAAATAAAATCCGGATTCCACACCAAGATCTGGAAGGCCTTCCATGGTCTGGCCCTATCTGCTGGCTTTCCTCACCCCTCACACCTTGCTCACTCACTCTCCTCCAGCTTAAGGCCATCCACATGTGTGTTCCCTCTGTCTGGACTCTTCCCTCAGATTTTCACATTTTCTTTTTTTGATCATTCACACTTCTGCTCACACTTTTGTCGTCTCTAAAAGCCCTGTCTACCCTCTGGTGGGTCAGAGGTTAAAGCGTCTGCCTGTAATGTGGGAGACGTGGGTTCGATACCTGGGTTGGGAAGATCCCCTGGAGAAGGAAATGGCAACCCACTCCAGTATTCTTGCCTGGAGAATCCCAGGATGGAGGAGCCTGGTGGGCTACAGTCCACTAGGTAGGCTACAGTCGACAGGGTGGCAAAGAGTCGGACACAACTGAGCTACTTCACTTTCACCCACTCATTAATAGCTTCCCCATTCCCACCCAAACTCTGTCCTTGATCCAACTTAATTTTCTGCTTGGTGCTTATTTGTCATCTCTCTCCCCTGCTGGAATGAAACAAGCTCCCAAAGCAGAAACTTTCTCTATTCAACGTTGTATGCTTTGTACTGAGAACAAAGCTTAGCACATAGTAGGTACACAATAAATATTTATGGAATAAAACAATGTAGTCATTCACTGATGTAGGTACATGTACACAGACATGCTGGTACCCCCAACTGCACACTCACACAAATGCTCACTGAGGTACATGTAGAGAAACAGAGTCACAGAGAAACTCTATGAGCAGACGTGCAGTTATACAGTTCCTACAGACACACACACACGTACATAGTCATACAGACGTACAAAGACACACTCACACAATAGCCCACACTTATCTTTAGACCTTTATTCCCCTGGTCCGTATACATTCACACATTGACCTGCATAGGCACAAACATGCTCACACCACCACACACATGCACAGAGACACAGACATTTAGGCGTGGGAGCATAAATGAACACCTGCACACACTCCTGTATGTATATGTGTGCACACACACACTTCGCCTTAGCCCGACCGGGCCTTTCATGTACTTGCTAAGCCCGGCCTGGGAGTGCCACAAACCTCCTGGCGAAGCTCCCCTCCCAGGACAGAGGATCTGGGAGAGGGTGGAGGCTGCTGAAGAGGTGCCCCCTGATTTACAGCTGCTCCAAGGCCACCATGTGGAGCAGCAATGTCACCAAGGCCATTAGCTGTCTGGGCAGAGCTGTAAACCACGCCTGGCTCGGTGCCCTGTGCTCCAGCCACACTTGCCTCTGCAGTCACTTGTCTCTCTGGGAAGCACCCAGATACCAGAGGCAGCAGCCTTTCATAGCCACACACACAGAAAACCAGGCAGCAAGGAGAGCTCTGAGATGTCCACCTACATGGCTGCATGGGGGGAAGGGACCTTATGGAGAGGGGGCAGATGGAAGGTAGTGGTCCTCAGCAATGCCAGGCACACTGGCATACTTTCTGCCCACTTACAGCTGGAGCAAGCAGGGCTGGGGGTGTAGAGAGAGCTGTGGGTACCAGGAGAGGGGCTGAGATGGCAGCTGCCCCGCCAGGTGGGCTCTGCTGGTGCCAGGAACTGCCAGGGCACACTGGTGCCAGACTAGGGAGCAGCCCCGCTCCAGGAGGAGCTGGGGCAGCCCCAGGCTGCACAGGACTCTGGTCTGAGCTCAAGAAGTCTTCAGAGGCCTGGACTTCTTCCTCATCCCAGACACCCGGGATGGGAAGACCCTGGGGACACCTCTGGGCTCCTGTTCATATGGGACCTTTGGTGACACCCTCTGCTGGGCTCAGGATATGGGGGGCAACTCCCCAAGGGGTCCCAATAATACACTTAAAAACTTAGAAGCTGGAAGGGATAGTTTGTTCTGGGACTCCTCGACATAGTTGTGAACAAGGATCGGCACAGTGGAAGGCCAAGGTGGGAGAGGTGTGCCCCAGGCTTGAGAAAAACCCAGGCCAGCTGGAAAAGAGAGAATGAGGAAGTACACAGTGGAACAGGCCAGGGAGCAGGTGGAGGCCACACACTGAAGCCCCGAGACAAGGATTTGGGGCTTGAACCCAAAGTACTGGGGAGCCACAGATGGGTCTATAGCAGAAGTGGTGTGATCTGGTTTGGCACAGTATCCCTTGCAATGTCATACAGCACAGGCTGTTGTGTAGTTGCTAAGTCATGTCTGACTCTTTTGCCACTCCATGGACTGTAGCCCACCAGGCTTCTCTGTCCAGGGGATTTCCTAGGCAAGAATACTGGAGTGGGTTGCCATTTCCTTCTCCAGGGATCTTCCTGACTCAGGGATTGAACCCGCGTCTCCTGCAATGCAGGTGGATTCTTTAGTTCTGAGCCACCAGGGAAGGCCCATACAGACGTGGTTATCCTTTTATTACAGAAGTGCAAGGGCGGACCAGATTGGGAAAGAGAGGGAAGATATTTTAGTGTAGAGGACTGAGCACTAGTACCCCGTTTTTACCAATAAAAGGATTGCTTGCAACCAGTGTTCAAAGAAAAGGCGGATTTCTTCTCTTCATCCATGCTTTTGTGCATTCACACACTTATCTGTTATCATATACACTCATAGGAGAAATAAACAAGGTCTTTCCATCCGGGGGTGTCCAGTCCAGTAGAGGAAGAGAAAAGGGAAGGGGCAGAAGCTGGGGTCAGCATTTATAGGGTGCCAATTGTGTGCCGCCACTGAGGTGGGCATCTGACACCTTTTGGCTTCAGAATCACCCAGTGAAGCAGGTGCTCCCCACCCCATTTTACAGACTAGAAAACTGAGACTCGGGGAGTGAAGCCATCCGCCTAAGTCCTCACAAAAGGCTCTAGCCCTCAACAGAAAGTCTTCAGAGAGTGATAGAGAACAGCCGGAGGCACTTCAAGGGTAATTTTCATCCTTGTCTTCAGGCCTGGCGAGGTTCTGAAGTTCCCAGGAAGGATGAGACCCTGGGGATTGGACCAGGGGCCCTGTGCTGCCTCCCCCTCGGCCTGTGATTAATGCCTGACAGTCCCTCCACTCGCAGGGAACTCATCAGACTAATATTTCCTGATGTGAACTCCACGTCGCCCTCGAATGAGAAATCCCAGCCCCCTCGCATTCCGTGCCCCAGATGGATGGGCTCCCGTCCTGGGGCTGGTGAGTGATGCGGCCTGTGCCTGCAGGAGGAGGTCGATAAAGGCCCTTCATCAGCAGAACCGTGGCCTCTCCCCACTGGCCAGTGGGCCCTGCTTCCCCTCACCATGCCACTCCCCTGGGACTGGGGCTGGACTGCCCATCAGAGATGCATAGGCAAGGTCAGTGCCCAGCAGATGGGGGGCAGGGCTTGTGAACAGAGAGACAGGCCTTCTACAGTCCTGCACAGAAGTCAGGGCCCTTGGAGATCAAAGGGAAGGACAGGATCTGCCTACATTTTACCTTGACTTTGAAGCTTCAGCGAGCCCAAAGGAGGGTGTAAGCATGTAGCCCAAGGCCATGAGAAAATGCCTCTGTAAGGAAACCTGGGACCTGAAAGGAGCCTCCCGCTTGCTATAACTTAGTAATTCTAGGAATAGAAATTCCAGTGGTTGTTGCTTTAGTAAGATAAAATGGAAACAATAACCGGTACCATCTATCGAGTGCTTCTGATGTGCCAGGGGTGGAGCCAAACGTTGATGTGCATTCCTGCACTCAGTCCTCACAAAGCCTCATAGAGTAAGGTGGTATTAGCCCATTTTACAGAGGAGAAAAGTGAGGCCAAGGGCAGTTAAATGATACTCTAAGTAGTGGTGTCAGAATTAAACCCTAGATTTTTCTACCTTGAAACCTGTGCTTTTAGCCATTCATCATCCAGCCATTCAGTGGGTGTTTGTGAATGACATCTTCATGTCAGGCTCTGAGTGGGTGCTGGGAACATGCTCCATACCTGCTGCCGTGGAGCTTGCCGTCCCATGAGAGTCAACACCAGGCAAGATGGCTGTGGTGCTTGGCTCAGAACATGGCTGAGAGCGGGGTGCTCGGGAAGATCTTATGTAGAGGAGGACGCAAGTCTTGTCTTGTCCTTTCACAGGAAGAAGCCAGTCTACTCCCTGAGGACAAGTCCTCCCTGAGGTTCCAGAAGTGGAAAGAGTCCAGGGCCAGAGGTCAAAGCCTTGGAGGCCAAGGCAGGGCAAAGAACGGGCCTCCTGTAAAGCAAGCACCAACGACAGAGGAGCCTGGCGTGCTCCAGTCTGTGGGGTTGCAAAGAGCCGGACACAACTGAGTGACTGAAGAGCAGCAAAGGGCTGTTGCAGAAGGCGGCCTCAGGGTGTGGGCGACTGGAAGGAAGCAGGAGTCCCCCTTGGGAAGGAGGCAGCCATCATGATCTGAGTGGTGTGGTCCCGGGGAAGGGTGGCATTTGGCCAGCTTAAAGATGGAGCTCGAGAAGGACAGTTCTTACACCTGAGACGGTGGAAAGGACATCCTCCTGAGGGTGTCCTTCAGCAGCAGGAGATACTTAGAGTCAGATACACAGCAGCACCAAAGAGATCCATTCGTGTGAGGTCCCCAGCCAGCAGCCGGAAGTTTGGGGAGCAGTTGTGACTTTGGAGGATGTGAGCTGGCGTGGTTTATGCAGGGGGTTCCAAGCCCAGCCCAGTAGGGTGGGTTCAGGGCCAAGTTCAAGGCCCAGCAGGAAAAGGGAGACTGAGGGTGGAGGCCGGAGCTGAACGGACCCCGAGGCCGCCTGATGATGGTGCTGTGGCCACCAAGCTGCTCTCCACCCTGTGAGCCTAGGAAGGTTGAAGAGGGCTCCGCCTGGCAGAGGCAGGGAGGCTGAGCCGCGCCAAGCCTGGGGCTGCCAGGGTCCATGAGGATGGGGAGGGCGGCAGCCTCAGTCCTGCTGCAAAAAGCTTGTCCCTCGTCTGCGTTTTGTTAGCGCTTTGGCCCCCAAGACTTGAGTTTGAGCAAGCTCCGGGAGATGGTGAAGGACAGGGAAGTCTGGCATTCTGCAGGCCGTGGGGTCGCAAAGAGTCAGATGCGACTGAGCAACTGAACAACAACCTCAAGACACCAGGTTCAGCTTCTTGCATTGCAAAGTGTGGGCCTCTTAGACTCTCACCCCATACCTCCCTGAGGCCCTCCTGTTCAAGCCTCCACCCCATTGCTGAGCCTGCCCTGAGCCTTGACCCTCAATTTATCCTTGACACTTACCCTGTCCCTGACTCTCTCTCCTCCTCCATGCCCCCTATTCAGTTCTCCCAGTCTCTGAGTTCTGCCCCACCCCTGCCATTTCACGCCCATCCCAGATCTCTCCTACCCATCTTGCTTCTGGAATGGGGTCAAGACCCTGTGCGAGATTCCAGAAGGAGAGGAGGGGTATCAGTTGCTCATATTCCTTATAAAGTATTTTAAAGCTGTGTGCATGTATGCTAAGTCACTTCAGTCGTGTCCACCTGTTGGCAACCCCATGGACAGTAGCCTCCAGGCTCCTCTTTCCACAGGCTTCTCCAGGCAAGAATACTGGAGTGGGTTGCCATGCCCTTCTCCAGGGGATCTTCCTGATTCAGGGATCAAACCCCCATCTCTTATGTCTCCTGCACTGGCAGGCGGGTTCTTTACCACTAACGCTACCTGGGAGTGAGTGAAGTCGCTTAGTCATGTTTGACTCTTTGCGACCCCATGGATAGTAGCCAACCAGGCTCCTCCGTTAATGGGATTTTCCAGGCAAGAATACTGGAGTGGGTTGCCATTTCCTTCTCCAGGGGATCTTCCCGACCCAGGGATTGAACCAAGGTCTCCTGCATTGTAGGCAGACGCTTTACCCTCTGAGCCACCAGGGAAGTCCTTCTAACACTACCTGGGAAGCCCCATATTAAAGCTGAGAGGTCCCTATTTTCTTTGGGGACCAAAAATCGGTGGGAATTTCAAGATGACCTCATTAAAATGCCACGTACAAAATCAGTCCACAGCTTGAGACATCAGAATAGGGCCCCCTCCTTGTGGAAGATGGGGGGCAGAGGGTAGAGAGAGGGCAGAGGGGGCCATTTGTACATTTCTGTCCTGTTTTTTGATCTGCGTGTGGGGTAGACAAGTGTGTTCATTCGGTAACCTTAAATCAAGCAATGGGATGTGGGCATTTAGTTGCGTCTATGTTACGCTTTAACAGAAAGCTTTTTTAAAAATGCAGTCTGGGCATTTCAGGCCCTCAGGGCAGCAGAGCTGGCAGTTGGGACATGACTACCTAGAAGGCTGGTCGGGATGATTCTGCCTTAAATGGGCCCTTGGAAAAGAATGATCAGGCTCTCAGTGTTCCCAGGACAAGCTTTCACCCCAACAGGAGGCTGACAACAAGCCCCCACCCCCCGCCACGCACCCCCTGTCCACTGGGACCCTGCCTCTGTGCCAGCTGCCTTTCCTAGCCTAACAGCTGTATTTCTCAGGTACAATCTGACAGGCTCGATCTATTCCTGTTATATATTTCCCAGTAAATGGACAAGGTGAAACAGTGTCAGTTCAAATCACTATCATGACACTTAATTCTGATTTACGGTACCTTTTGCTGCAGTCTTGAAAGTGCCCGCGACTGTGCTGAGCTGGATTGCCCAGCCGGGCCCCACGGGGTCGACGTTAAGATCAGCTTCAATAAAAGAATTTAGGGTAAGGCGGCCCCCAGTGGGCAGGGGGCAAGCCGGGGCCCAGAGGACGAGCCAGCAGAGACGCTGGAGCCTGGCTCTCCCACACCTCCCTCCCGCCGACTCTTTGTCCCAGCCCTGTGTTTGCAGCAGCTGGGAAATTTATGGAGGCTCCATAAACGGGTTTTACAGACAGCTGTTAGAGCGTGCGGAGCAAGGCTTGGCTGTCGGGGGACCTAGTCGTAGGCTTACAGCCAAGACACTTAAATATTATGGCCCCACATATATAAAAAGTGTGCTGTGCGTCCTCTGCTACCTCCCTCCTCCTGACCCAGGAGCATGGGGTATGGCCAGAGAATAGCATTGCTCCCAGTTGCCAGCTATCCAGAAACCAAATGCCTGCAAACTCTCACTCCAGTCCCCACTCCCAGTCCAGGAGCCTCTGGCTGGGCAGACAACATGCATGAAGGTGGACTCATCCAGATAGCAGTGCCAGACAAGTGCCAGCCCCTAGTCCTGCCCTCCTGACCCACTGTGCCCAGACTCAGTTCAGCAAATTTCTTTAGCCTCAGGACCTGGCTCCAGCTCTTTTCTCTGCCTTGAAATCTTCCTGCCCACCTCCAATCTTTTCTTGCCCTGGCCAGTCCCTGTCAACCAGAACTCAGCTGAAATCTTGCTTTCTCAGAGGCAACATCACTGCCTTTTAGAATCATATACCCTGTAATAAATGCTTGCATCCCCCTGGACTTCTTCATAACATTTATAACAATTGTAATTAACTAATTATTGGTGTCATTATCTGTTTAATGTCTATCTCCCCCACTGGACAATAAACTCTGTGGAAGCAGGGACTCTACTTGAATATATCCCTAGTGCCTTACACAGGGCCTGGAATAAAT
The DNA here is from genome assembly GCA_006408695.1 of Aepyceros melampus. Taxonomy (NCBI): domain Eukaryota; kingdom Metazoa; phylum Chordata; class Mammalia; order Artiodactyla; family Bovidae; genus Aepyceros; species Aepyceros melampus. The sequence goes on from SJXQ01002472.1 coordinate 36,359, forward strand.
ATTGAATGAATGAATGAACAAATGAAGAAGCAGACACAATTCTCAGACCTCGTACAAAAGGTGCTCAGATCCTAAGAGCAGGTGAAAGGTCTGTGGGGATTTGGTAAAGAGAAACCACTTTGACAAGGGGGAACTAGGAGAGGCTTGCAGGAAGAGGCGCCATGGGATCTCCTCTTTCATTCAGAAGTCCCTACTGTGAAACTTAAGATGTGAGTCAAAGGGCTATTTCTTAGTCTTGTTGAACCTCAGCTTCCTTGTCTTTAAAATGGGGCTAATGATAGTGATGCTGAAAGCTTGACCTCTCTGCACCTGTGCTGAATCAAATCTCAGAGCAGAATTTAGGGCAAAGCAGAAAACAGTAGCTTTATTGCTTTGCCAGGCAAAGGGGAACACAGCAAGCTCCTGCCCTTGAAAACTGTGTCCCAACCCAGGGTGTTTGGTGAGGAGTTTTATGGCAAATGGTTCAAGGGTGGGGGCTCCTGATAAGGGTCAGGTGTGTGCAGGGCCTGCACTCCTTTAATCGGGCCTCAGGTAATCTTCTTGATGAGCTTTTCTGGTTCCTTTAGCCCCAGGTGGTCTTCTCCAGTATGAAGAAAGCTGACATCTTCCATTTCCTGTGTTTTAATTTTGTAAAGAATCTGCCTGCAATGCAGGAGGTGTGGGTTCGACCCCTCGGTCAGGAAGATCCCCTGGAGAAGGGAATGGCAACCCACTCCAGTCTTCTTGCCTGGAGAATTCCACGGACAGAGGACCCTGATGGGCTACAGTCCATGGAGTCACAAAGAGTCAGACATGACTAAGCGACTAACACACACAACTCTATAAAGGGCTTAAAGACCTCTTATGTGTACCCTTTGCAGTAGAACCAGGACCCTGTCCCAAGGCTGCTCCTCTGTTGTCTTTGCATTCCATCTTTTCCCTTCCTAGGTTAGAAACTGTTCAAATCTGCCCTTTGGAACTTAGGGAAGGTCATGGAAGTTGGAGTCAAGAAACAGGGTCAGAAAGACTTCCAAGCCCAGAGCGCCGCAGGGTCCTGCTCAGTTTCGATAGTGCCTGTATCATATGTTTGTTGCAAAGATTAACTGTATTCATAGCACGGTTCCTTAATGTACGTGACTTCTGGGAATATATAGCCAGAACTTGGTCATTCCAGGCAAAGGGTATAGCATGTGTGAAGGTATTTATGAGGGATAAAAATCATTCACCTTGATGCCCTGGGACTCAGAAGCCATGTTTTGTGTCTCATAACCTTTTACAGAACATGGCTTGTGAGCCAGATTAAAACTAAATATTAAAAAAGCTAAGATCATGGCCTCTGGCCCCATCACTTCATGGCGAATAGAAGGGGGAAATGTGGAAGTAGTGACAGATTTCCTCTTCTTGGACTCTAAAATCACTGCGGATTGCAGCCATGGTGTCAGAAGACGTTTGCTTCTTGGCAGGAAAGCAATGACAAACCTAGACAGTGCATTGAAAAGCAGAGACATTACTCTGCTGACAAAGGTCTGTATAGTCAAGGCTGTGGTCTTCCCAGTGGTCAAGTTTGGTTGTGAGAGCTGCACAGTAAAGAAGGTGGAGGGCCGAAGAACTCATGCCTTCAAACTGTGATGCTGGGGAAGACTCCCGAGAATCCCTTGCACAGCAAGGAGATCAAACCAGTCAATCTTAAGGGAAATCAACCCTGAATACTCATTGGAAGGACTGATGCTGAAGCTGAAGCTCCAGTGTTTTGGTTATCTGATGCAAACAGAGGACTCATTGGAAAAGTCCCTGATGCTGGGAAAGATTGAGGGCCGAAGGAGAAGAGGGCATCAGAGGATGAGATGGCTGGATGACATCAATGATGCAATGGACATGAACTTGGGCAATCTTCAGGAGATGGTAAGGGACAGAGAGGTCTGGTGTGCTGCAATCTGTGGAGTCACAAAAAGTCAGACATGACTGGGTGACTGAACAACAACAAATATTAGCCTGAGCAACTTGACAAGGGGAGAGTATCTAACCAAGTAAGAGCCAGCCATAGGTTGGCCAGTGACTGTGATCTGACATAGAAGACATGGAAGAATTGGCAGGAGAGCCAAACCTGAAAGTTCCATGATGAAAACATCATTGCACAACAAAGTGGAAATTATAACTAAGCACGCAGAATCATGAAGAGGCCTCTGGTGCCTCTGATTCCTCAGCTCCCAGCCTATCTTTAGCCTTATGATAGAAGTTGGTTTTGTTTTTGTTTGTCTTGCTTTTTTCTGTTTGAAGAGGCAGTGCAATTAAAATTTGACTTCTCACTCAAAGACGTATTAGCTGTGTGACCTTGGACAGAGTACTTAACCTCTCTGATCTTCGATTGCCTTGTCTGTAAAAAAGAGATCATAAAAGCACTTATCTCAGAAACTTGTGCTATGGGTTCAGTGAGATGATGAAGTAGATGGTGCTGACTTTAAAAAATATGCACAACATAGAGAGTTGTGAGTTAAGTTTTATTTCAGACAAAATGAAAACTATAGCCCAGGAGACAGCATTGCAGATAGCTCTGAGAAACTGCTCCAAAGAGGTAGAGGGAAGGTCAGTATATATATGTGATTTTGGTGAAAGGGGAATACATGCAATCAAGCACATTACTTTTCCAGAAGGTTTCTGCTAGTCACAAGGAACAGATGTAACCATGAAGGAATTTAGTGCTTTTCTAGATATGAGGCGATACAAAAATTGGGCTCATAAAATCAGCTCCTGAAAATATCTAACTGTCTGAAGACCTGTTCTGCCAGTTTTTCCAGAGAGCAGAGGGCCTCATTTCTGCTCTCCGCCCTGAACTCCCTTCAGGAGTGTTGAAGGTCAGCAGCTGCAGCAGCACCTGATTTAATTCTTGTTGAGGTAGGTGGCGAGTGCCTATGGCAAGTACCAATTTGTAGTTGACAATAGTGTTACTCTTCACCGATATTGTCCTCATTAAGAACAACCAGCCTGGCGTAAAAGAGATTGTAACTGATTAACCCCACCCTTTGGGCTCCAATCTTTTGTGGAAAGAAAAAAAGGCAGAAAAGTCTGCTCAGCCCCAAACGGGCGTTATTCTCCGATGCTCTCATCATAAGGTGGAAGAGGAAAGGTTTAGTCGTATGAAATTGTCAACATTTAATTCAATGTTTTACAGACATCTTGGCCCATAAAAGTGGATTTCCATGTGGTTCAACCTCAGAAAAGGGAAGACCCCCTAAGAGCCAAGGGCCACAGGGATTACTGGACCCACACATTTCTCCCAGGAGATGGAAGTGGGGCCTAATCAAGATCTCTTCCCCAGGCCCTTGGAAGAGACCCCTGGAAATGTGTGTGCCAAAGACCATAGCCTTGACTATACAGACTTTTGTCAGCAGAGTAATATCTCTGCTTTTCAATGAGCCAATGGCTTGCTTGCCTAGAGGCAAGAAGCTTCTACAAGGTGGAGGGGAGGGGGGGTGGAGGGGAGCAGTATTGAATATGTGATGACCGGAAGGGCAGACTAGGGTAGAGTATTTTACTGGTCATCAATGTCCCAGCCCCTTGAAGCTAGTCTTGGCCAGGCAGCTTACTTTTAGCTAATGAAATGTGAGTGACACTGACACGTCATTCTAGGCAAAAACTCTAAGAGCGAGTTTGTGCTTTGCCACATTCTTTCCTGCTTAAGTGACAACTACAACCAGACAGAAGAGGCTCCAGAAGCCTAGGTCCTGGAAGAATGAAAACATGTTCCCACGCTATGACCAGTGGACCCCATGCAGGCAGCATGATTGGGAAATAGACTTTGGCCATTATAAGACCCTGGAATTTTGAAATTGTGTGTTACTGCAATGTAGCGGGCCTATCCTGACTGATAAGATGGTACACAAAAGGTTTAGCACACAGCCTGGCTCAGAATAAGTGCTGTCATAATTTTTCTCCTATCTCTTGAAAGCCAAGGGATCATATTATTAATAAAAGGCCTGGAGGCAGAAGGCATGATTTTGGTTTGGTAAAGAATTTGACATAACTGGAGGGAAGGGTACGTGAAGGAGTGTAGTTATCAATGAACGTGAAAAAGGAGAGGCCAGATCATGAAGAATTTGGAATGAAACTGTATGTCTGGCTTAACTAGCATAGAGGATACAAAATAAAGTCACCTTTTAACATTCCAGTAACCCTCAGATCCCATCTGCCGGAAGCAGAGTGTCTTTCTTCGCTTCTGAGAGCACTTACGCTATAGTCTCCCCACTCACCCCAAGTTAAGTCTGAGATCCTTAGCAAGCATCCATTGGAGTTACTGTTATCTCACAAAGATCAGAAAAGTGAATCTGTCCACCAGAGGGAGGGCCTGTGTTTCCCTGCCTCACAGTCTCACTGCTGCAGACTGGCCAAGAGGAAGCAGGGTGAAATCAACAATTGACAGAGCTCACTATACTAAAACGTAAACCTTCAAATGACAACAGACACCATAAACAAGCTAAAAACAAGCAATAGCCTGGAGAAAACATTTGCAATTTATATAAGAGATAAGGGATTAGCATCCAGAATATATAAAGTATTCTAACCAATCAATAAGAAAAAGACAAATGGCCCAATAGAGCACTCTGCAAATAATAATTTAAAAAAAAAACACACAAAAACAAAAAACAGTCAATTTATGGAAAAGGAAATTCAAATGGCCAATAAACTTGAAGAATGTTCAATTTCACTAGTAATCAAGGAAATAAAACATTAAACTACCATGAACTATATTTTACTCATCAGACTGGGGGAAAAAATTAAGTTTGATATTAAGTGTTAGTGAGAGTGTGTGGAAATAGGGCCTCTTGAATAACACTCATGACAGTTCAAATTGGCACAACCACTTGGAAGGCCAGCAAAGTGGTAGTATCTCCCCCAGAGAAAGTGTCTGCACACATGCATAAGAAGGCCTGTGTTAGGTTCTTGACTGCAGTATTGTCTGGAAGAAGGAGAAACTGGAGAAAACCCAAATGTCCATCAACAAGGGATTAGCTAAATAAACTAGAGCTTGGCCATCCTATGAGGTACTGAGACAGGAAGGGGCAGGGGCTGCTGCTGCTGCTGCTAAGTTGCTTTAGTCGTGTCCAACTCTGTGCAACCCCATAGACGCAGCCTACAAAGCTCAGCCTACGAGGCTCCCCCATCCCTGGGATTCTCCAAGCAAGAACACTGGAGTGGGTTGCCAATTCCTTCTCCAATGCATGAAAGTTAAAAGTGAAATCGCTCAGTCGTGTCTAACTCTTAGCGACCCCATGGACTGCAGCCCACCAGGCTCCTCCATCCATGAGATTTTCCAGGCAAGAGTACTGGAGTAGGGTGCCATTGCCTTCTCCAAGGGGCAGGGGCACAACCTTTAAAAGGATGATATAGCCTGGAGACTGTAAACTGATTAGAACCAAATTGGTCCAAGATGGCAGGTGAATCAATTTCCACTAGACTTTGAGCCTCAGTATATACTGAGCACAGAAGAATTGATGCTTTTGAACTGTGGGGTTGGAGAAGACTCTTGAGAGTCCCTTGGACTGTAAGGAGATCCAACCAGTCCGTCCTAAAGGAAATCAGTCCTGAGTGTTCATTGGAAGGACTGATGTTGAAGCTGAAACTCCAATACTTTGGCCACCTGATGCGAAGGGCAGACTCATCTGAAAAGACTCTGATGCTGGGAAAGATTGAGGGCAGGAGGAGAAGGGGATAACAGAGGATGAGGTGGTTGGATGGCATCACTGACTCAATGGACATAAGTTTGGATAAACTCCAGGAGTTGGTGATAGACAGGGAGGCCTGACGTGCTACGGTTCATGGGGTCGCAAAGAGTCAGACATGACTGAGCGACTGAACTGAACTGATATACTCCTTGTAACACATTAGCATGTTTTCCTTGGAAGGAAAGCTATGACAGACCTAGACAGCATATTAAACAGAAGAGACATCACTTTGCTGACAAAGTTCCGTGTAGTTAAAGCTGTGTTTTTTCCAGTAGTCATGTATGATTGTGACAGTTGGACCGTAAAGAAGGCTGAGCACCAAAAAATTGATGCTTTCAAATTGTGGTGCTGCAGAAGACTCTTGAGAGTCCCTTGGTCTGCAAAGAGATCAAACCAGTCAATCCTAAAGGAAATCAACCCTGAATCTCACTGAAAGGACTTCTGCTGAAGTTGAAGCTCCATACTTTGGTCACCTGATGTGAAGTTTTTGAACTGTGGTGTTGGAGAAGACTCTTGAGAGTCCCCTGGACTGCAAGGAGATCCAACCAGTCCATTCTGAAGGAGATCAGCCCTGGGATTTCTTTGGAAGGAATGATGCTGAAGCTGAAACTCCAGTACTTTGGCCACCTCATGCCAAGAGCTGACTCATTAGAAAAGACGCTGATGCTGGGAGGGATTGGGGGCAGGAGGAGAAGGGGACTACAGAGGATGAGATGGCTGGATGGCATCACTGACTCGATGAATGTGAGTTTGAGTGAACTCCGGAGTTGATAATAGACAGGGAGGCCTGGTGTGCTGCAATTCATGGGGTCACAAAGAGTTGGACATGACTGAGCGACTGAACTGAACTGAACTAATGCGAAGAGCTGACTCACTGGAAAAGACCCTGGTGCTGGGAAAGATTGAAGGCAAAAGGATAAGGGAGTAGCAGAAGATGAGATGGTTGGATGGCATCACTGACTCAGTGGACATGAGTCTGAGCAAACCCCGGGAGATGGTGAAGGACAGGGAGCCTAGAATGCTGCAGTCCATGGGGTTGCAAAGAGTCGGCCACAACAAGTGAACAACAACAGCAATAAGCAAGCAAACTAAATGACAGACCGTGACATTTCCAAGGCCAACCATAAAAGTCAAAAAGTGGGCAATGGCCCAGGTCCTGGTAATCCCCACTCCTTCCTCCAAATAGATGGAATACTCCCACTCCTTAGCTTATGAAATTACCCAGCCCGATAAAACTGGCAACCCCATTCCCTATAGGGCTTCTCTTCCCTTTAAGGTAGCTCATACTTTGTCAGTGGAGTGTGTTTCCTCCCTGAGTAAACCTTCTTTCACTTCACTATGGCTTGCTCTTGAATTCTTTCCTGTGAGAAGCCAAGAACCCACACTTGGCGGCAGTCCCAGGGACTCAGATGTGACCTGGAATGTGACCATTTTCTCAAGCTGCACCTCTTCCCTGCGACAGTACTCTGCGACTGGCTATGGGAATGAGATAAATATATGACATAACATGAAAGGATACCACTGAGTGAATAAAACAAGTGGCAAAAATGCATAATGTAGAGATAGAGGAATAAATACACATAGTAATTTATTAATAGATATAAATGCATAAAGTCTCTGCCAGGGTGATTCAAGGGGGAATAAGAGTAGCAACTGTGGGAAAGGACCTTGTGTGGCGGTGATGGGAAGGCGTCAAAGGGGACTCGAACTTTATCGTCAATAGTTCTGTGTTTTTTATGGAAGAGAAAAAGAAGAGGGCATTAATGGACTGCTGGCGTGATTAACAGTGAATCGTTTATAAAGAGAAAGACCAGCTATGTGGCTCGTGAACCCCCTCCCCACTGGCAGAAAGATAGTCAGGAACCGGGAGCACACACGTCACCAGCACTGAGGCGCTCACTCTTCAGGTGCCTGTCTCAAGAAGGGGGTGAGGAACTGTGGACCCCGCGGAAGGTCACTTCGATAACCAACACCACCACCATCTCAGTGCTTCAACACAACAAAAGTTAACTTCTCACTCACGTCACAATTCAGTGTACATGGGGCAGGGGGGAAGCTCTGTTCCACACAGACGCTTAGCAACCCAGGCCCCTTTCACGTTGTGGTTGTACTATCTCGTGGTCCCTTGTCTTCCTCTGCAATTGGCCGGTGACCCAAGAAACAGGAGGACCGCTCGGGAGACTGGCAGGGGTCAGGCCCAGAAGTGACCGTATCTCACATTCCACTGCCTGGAAATTAGTCTTATGGCCCCACCCAACTACTAGGGACGATGACTGCAGCCATGAAATGAAAAGATGCCTACTGCGTGGAAGGAAGGGTATGACAAACCCAGGCAGTGTATTGAAAAGCAGAGACATCACTTTGCTGACTGGAGTCGGGTGTGCTACCATCCACGGGGTGGCAAAGAGTCCACAGGGTCGCAAAGTGCTGGACATGACTTACCAACTGAACCGCAACAAAACTACTAGGAAGCTGCAAACTGCAGCCTCGCTGTGCGCTGGGTGATCACAGAGCAGAGTCTGCTTCACACCAGCTCCCATTTGCATAGATGTTCTGAGACCCACCTTGGCCTGCCTCTGGCAGCACTGCCCCCACTCCCCTGCCCCTCCCACTGTCAGCTTAGGAGGGCTTTCCATCTCTCACCATCCTCGGAGTCTAGCCCCACCCTCTGCCCTCACCTCAATGTCTTGGCCCTGGAGAGAGGTCTTTCCCCCCACCATGTCCAAATGCCCATCCTATTCTTAGTCCAGTGGGATAATGGGGGTATACATGTGAGCAGAAGAGACACCCACAATATTTGTGAACCCCATTCTTTGCCTCCCTGTTGATGCATAGTATTTGCAACACCACATAAGCACAGATTTCTGGTGGACCCACTTCATGCAATTAGAAGCTGCCCATAGCCCCAAGTGGTCACACTTTCCCTTCAAGTAAGAATTTGCTTGGAACATAGAAAGAAGGCAGTTGTGTTCTAAGTAATATGAACTACCAAGCAACCCTGTCACATCCTTTGGTGTTCAAGCTCCTTTCCGGTATTAGCCCACCGCTTAGGTTGTAAGCAGTGGCTGGAAGGAAAAGATAGAGCAACCATAGTTCCTCTTCTTCTCCATACTTCCTTCTTCCTCAGTAAGCTCAGGGTAGATAATGCTAGCAGAATGTGCATATCAAGAAGCAAGTGAGAAGCAAAAACAGTTGAGTTTGTTTTGTGCAGTGTCCTTATTTGTCTGGTAAGAAGAAATTCATCAGTGTACGACTGAATATGTATGTTGTTGTTCAGCCATTGTTCAGTTGCTTGGTCATGTCTGACACTTTGGGGTCCCGTGGACTGGGGGACACCAGGCTTCCCTGTCCTTCACTATCTCCTGGAGTTTGCTCGAAGTCCATTGAGTCAATGATGCATCCAACCATCTCATCCTCTGTCACCCTGTTCTCCTGAACTCAGAATTTCCAGCATTAGGATCTCTTCCAGTGAATCAGCTCTTTGCATCAGGGGCCAAGATATTGGAGCTTCAGCTTCAGCTTCAGCATCAGTCCTTCAAATGAATATTCATGATTGATTTCCTTTAGGGTTGACTGGTCTGATCTTGCTCTCCAAGAGACTCTCAAGAGTTTTCTTCAGCACCACAGTTCGAAAGCATCAATTCTTCAGTGCTCAGCCTTCTTTATAGTCCAAATTTCACATCCATAAATGACTACTGGAAAGGCTTGGACTATATGGACCTTTGCTGGCAAAGTGATATCTTTGCTTTTTAATACCCCAACTAGGTTTGTCATAGCTTTTCTTCCAAGCACCAAGCGTCTTTTAATTTCATGACTGCACTCGCTGTCCACAGTGATTTTGGAGCCCAAGAAAATAAAATCTGTCACTTTTCCCCTGTCTATTTGCCATGAAGTGATGGGACCAGATGCCATGATCTTCATTTTTTGAATGTTGAGTTTTAAGCCATCTTTTTCACTCTCTTCTTTCACCTTCATCAAGAGACTCTTTAGTTCCTCTTTACTTTCTTCCATTAAAGTGGTATCATCTGCATATCTGAGGTTGTTGATTCTGCCTACGAGTTAATGCTCTTATATATGCATTAAAAAATATAAAGTAAAATTCAGGCTAATAACTTTACATTGTGTTATTTCTTTACCTAGAGCAGCATTAACTAGCAAATAAAAATATTAAAATTCAAGAGACATCCCACTGAAGAAAGAAAAAAGCTGTGTATTTTAACATTTTTTACTGCACTTTTCCCCTGTATTTGGAACAAGGGGGCCATGTTTTCATTTTGCACTTGCCTCTGCAAATTATTTTGCCAGCCCTATGGCTCAGAGGTTAAAAGTGTCTGCCTCTAATATAGGAGACCTGGGTTCAATCCCTGGGTTGGGAAGATTCCCTGGAGAAGGAAATGGCAACCCACTCCAGTATTCTTGCCTGGAGAATCCAATGGACGGAGGAGCCTGGTGGGCTACAGTCCATGGGGTCGCAAAGAGTTGGACACGACTGAGCGGCTTAACTTAAGGGTAGTGACACTATCCTTATGGCAGAAAGTGAAGAGGAACTAAAAAGCCTCTTGATGAAAGTGAGAGAGGAGAGTGAAAAAGTTGGCTTAAAGCTCAACATTCAGAAAATGAAGATCATGGCATCTGGTCCCATCACTTCATGGGAAATAGACGGGGAAACAGTGGAAACAGTGTCAGACTATTTTGGGGGGCTCCAAAATCACTGCAGATGGTGACTGCAGCCATGAAATTAAAAGACACTTACTCCTTGGAACAAAAGTTATGACCAACCTAGATAGCATATTCAAAAGCAGAGACATTACTTTGCCGACTAAGGTCCATCTAGTCAAGGCTATGGTTTTTCCTGTGGTCATGTATGGATGTGAGAGTTGGACTGTGAAGAAGGCTGAGCGCCGAAGAATTGATGCTTTTGAACTGTGGTGTTGGAGAAGACTCTTGAGAGTCCCTTGGACTGCAAGGAGATCCAACCAATCCATTCTAAAGGAGATCAGCCCTGGGATTTCTTTGGAAGGAATGATGCTGAAGCTGAAACTCCAGTTCTTTGGCCACCTCATGCGAAGAGTTGACTCATTGGAAAAGACTCTGATGCTGGGAGGGATTGGGGGCAGGAGGAGAAGGGAACAACAGAGGATGAGATGGCTGGATGGCATCACTGACTCGATGGAGGCGAGTCTGAGTGAACTCCAACAGGGAGGCCTGGCGTGCTGCGATTCATGGGGTCGCAAAGAGTCGGACACGACTGAGAGACTGAACTGAACTGAAAGGGCAGAATTGTGCTTTGGGCCTCAAGACCAGGGAAAGTGTGTGCTCTGGGGGAGGCATTTGGGCTCACTTATTTCTTGATCAGTTCTTGTGTAACTTGACCCTGTCTCTGACTCTGGAGGCAGATTGCTCCACAGTTCAGAGCTGGGCTTGAGCCAGTCTGCTCCAGTTCCGACCCCAACTCTGCCACTTTTGCTGGCTGTGTGATCTCAGGCAAGTTACTTGATGTCTTTGTGCCCGCCATCTCTTGAATGGGGATTATGAAGCAGTACTCACCTCAAAGAACTGTTGAGAAAGTTAGGCAAGTTAATGCCAGCAACATGTTTGGAATAGCCCATGGAACCTACAATTGAGACTCAGTTTATGTGAACTATTATTATTACACTGTTTTCCACGATTTTGCTAACCCATGGAGGAAGTCTATGGATGTCCTCTCCTCCTGTGTCTTGGTGATGCTGAAAGATGGGACCAAAGTCAGTCCCTGTGCTGAGGAAGGGGACTCACCAACAGGAAGTGGACCTCTGATCTGTGCATGTGGGATGTGCTGATGAGCTCTGAGCAAGGCTGTGAAGGCAGCAGTGGGCCTGGGGTGGTGTTTGGGGGCTGCCGGAGGTTGCTTGTTCTCTCCATGTCTATTTCTAGGTCTGCCATAACAAAATACTACAAACTGGGTAGCTGATGACAGAAATTTATTTTCTCAGAGTCTGGAGGTTAAATGTCTGAGACTAGGGAGTGGTGGGGTTGGTTTCTTCTGAGGCCTCTGCCCTTGTCTTCCCAGCGGCTGTCTTCTCCCTGTGTTTACGTGGTATTGCCTCTATGCACATCTGTGTTCAGACCGTCTCTTATCAAGACAGCAGTCCACACTGGATTAGGGCTCACCCAGGGACTTCAGCTGACCTTAGTTACCCCTTTAAAGCTCTGGCTCCAAATACAGTCCCATTCTGAGTTCCTGGGGGTCAGGATTTTAACACGTGGATTTGATGAGGGACACAGTTTGGCCTGTAGTAATGTCTGTGACTGAGCGGCTGTTCTGTGGGTCCCTCTTATCACGTGACTGCACACCTGTGGCTCTGTCAGTGTCTGTGTGTCTGTCTGAGTGTCTGACCTTCAGAGACTGTCCTTGTGCCTCTGTGAGGCTGGCTTTCGGTGGGCCTGACCTGGTAGACTCTGATGGCGTTCCTCATCAACCTTCTTGTATTGTGTGTCAAGTCTGGAGGTTAAATGTCTGAGACTAGGGAGTGGTGGGGTTGGTTTCTTCTGAGGCCTCTGCCCTTGTCTTCCCAGCGGCTGTCTTCTCCCTGTGTTTACGTGGTATTGCCTCTATGCACATCTGTGTTCAGACCGTCTCTTATCAAGACAGCAGTCCACACTGGATTAGGGCTCACCCAGGGACTTCAGCTGACCTTAGTTACCCCTTTAAAGCTCTGGCTCCAAATACAGTCCCATTCTGAGTTCCTGGGGGTCAGGATTTTAACACGTGGATTTGATGAGGGACACAGTTTGGCCTGTAGTAATGTCTGTGACTGAGCGGCTGTTCTGTGGGTCCCTCTTATCACGTGACTGCACACCTGTGGCTCTGTCAGTGTCTGTGTGTCTGTCTGAGTGTCTGACCTTCAGAGACTGTCCTTGTGCCTCTGTGAGGCTGGCTTTCGGTGGGCCTGACCTGGTAGACTCTGATGGCGTTCCTCATCAACCTTCTTGTATTGTGTGTCATCCATGAGTTGGTCTGTGCTGTAACCTGTAATTATTCAGAGTAGGTCTGTAATCCAGGATGTCATAGGTCTGAGGGGAGGGGGTGGGGGTGTGGAATGCCTGGGAACTGGATCGTCTCACCCCTGGGTCTCTGTGCAGGTGAGCCCTATTTTGTGTGTGTGTGTGGGGGGTGTGTGGAATGCCTGGGAACTGGATCTTTTCACCTCTGGGTCTCTGTGCAGGTAAGTCCTATGGTGCACACGTGCGTGTGTATGTGTGTGTGTCTGTGAATCTGAAATTCTGTGTGTGTGTGTGTGAATCTGAAATCTGACCAGGCGTGTGGCTGGGAGGCAGGGTTTGAAAGGAGGGTAGAAGGATCCTATCTATTAATTTGAGATTTGAAAGAAGACAGCGTGTTTACAAATGCAGGAGACCAGCGGGTTAAACACATGTTGGCGATCACGGTGAGAGGACGCACTGAGGCTGGGCTGTCTCCAGTGTGAATTGTGCGGCATGCTGGTGTCTCTAAAACTGTCACAAACCCAGACACGGAAGGAAACAGTGAGACTGAGCCGACACCACGGTGGGGGCAGGGAGAGGAGGAAGCAGAGGCATCTGGGAGGTGGGGTCCTCGTGAGGCCACTGTATCTCCATCTCCACAGCAGCCCCAGAGGAGGCTGAGGGTCAGGTGGGGGGACTCACTCTCCCCAGCTGCTTTCCAGCTGACAGGAGTCTGCACCTGGAGCCCTGGGACAGTGGAGCGGGCGGGGAGGGAGGCCCTCACGTACAGAGCCCTGACTCAGGCTGCGCTGTGCTCTCTATTCCTCCCTACAGGAGGCCTGCAAGGGAGTAATGATTATTTCCATCTAAGAGCAGAGGAAACTGAGTCCTGGAGAGACACGCGGCCTTGGTCAAGGCCTTAGTGGCCAGGATTTGAACTGTTCAGTTCAGTTCGGTCATGTCCAACTCCTTGCAACCCAATGGACTGCAGCAAGCCAGGTTTCCCTGTCCATCACCAACTCCCAGAGCTGGCTCAAACTGAAGTCCATCGAGTCAGTGATGCCATCCAACCATCTCATCTTCTGTCGTCTCCTTCTCCTCCTGCCTTCAATCTTTCCCAGCATCAGGGTCTTTTCCAATGAGTCAGTTCTTCGCATCAGATGGCCAAAGTATTGGAGTTTCAGCTTCAGCATAGTCTGTCCAATGAACTGAGATCTGTCTAATTGCTCTCAGGATCCCTGGATGGTGTTTGGTTAAGAAACAATGAATGAATGAATACATACCTGGGAGAGAGAAAGGAGGGAGGGAGGAAGGAAGAAGGAGGGGAAGAAAGAAATGATGAAATAGTCCCTTGCTTTGAGGTGCATCTGTGTCCAGGCACTATTTCATGCCTTGAAGGGCAGTAACTAACCCGTATTTCCTCCACCACACCCATCAATCCTATAATAAATGGGGTTAAGCACTTTGATTTATTCTTTTGGAAAAATCAGTAGCAGTGAAAGACAGTGGACCCTGGTGTCTTCTCACTCAGGGAGCAGCCTTTTTCTTGGGAAACAAACAGGAAGGAGATGGTCTGAACAGAGATTCTTTTGTTCCTCACCCTTCCCCCAACATGCAATCGCTAAGTGCTAGCCTTGGTTTCGCTCAGCTGTGGCCCTGGGTCTGAGTATGAGCTCTGCCACACAATAGCCTGTTCGTTCTCGCTCTCCTCTTCTGGACTTGCCCTTTCATGCCCTCCTTTATTTCACCGAGCAGGCTTCATGCACAGGGCTCTTGGGTTGTTTTCTCATCACCAGGGCTTTTAGGTACAAATGTGCCCCCTGGATGTACCCCCGGGTCTTCCTCTTGGTGGCTTGATTCCTTGTGTGCTTTGTAATTGTCATCTGTACACTTATACTGAGCTTGTGTCCCGTGGGTGTCCCACATGCCCTGGGCGGTAGCTGTAGAGCAGTGGGAGGCTTGCCTCCACTGGGGATCCCAAGGCTTTCTTCTGGTCTCAGATGAGGTTGTTTATTAATTTTCCAGGATGTCTCCATGGCTCCAGGCTTTCTACAGGAGCATGCTGCCGCCCTGGGCTCCCATTTCCTTTTCCACTCCTGATACAGGTGGAGGGCAAGGATTTTGCCTCTTTCACCCGCCAGTGGGCAGAAAATTTTCCCTACAAATTTTAAAAAGAAGTATTTAGGTGTAATTGCTTTACAGTGTTGTGTTAATTTCTGCTGTATGGCAAAATGACCCAGTTACAGATATACATATTCTTGTCCACTGTGGTTTATTACAGGATGTCGTACAGCAGGACCGTGTTCCTTATCCAACCTATACATATAGTTTGCATCTGCAAATCTCAGACTCGCAGTCCACCCCCACACCCACCCTTGATGACCGCAAGTCTGTCTGTGAGTCTGTCTCATAGGCACGTTCATTTGTGTCGTATTTTAGATTCCGCACACAGGTGATAATCACATATCTGTATTTCTCTTTCTGACTTCTTTGCTTAGTGTGCTAATCTCCAAGTATGTGTCAGACTCAGTCACATAGCTGCTCAGTCATGGCTGACTCTTTGCGATCCCATGGACTATAGACCACCAGCCTCCTCTGTCCATAGCATTTCCCAGGCAAGAATACTGGAGTGGGTTGCCATTTCCTCCTTCAGGGGGTCCTCCAAACCCAGGGATCGAGCCTTCATCTCCTGCGTCACCTGTCTTGGCAAGTGGATTCTTTACCACTGCACCACCTGGGAAATACCCTAGGTCCACCCAAGTTTCTGCAAATGGCATTATTGCATTCTTTTTGATGGCTGAGTAATATTCCAGTGTGGGTGGGGTGTGTGTGTGGGGTGTGTGTGTGTGAGGGGGTATGTGTGTGTGTGTCTGTGTGTGTGTGTGTGTGCATGTGTGTGAAGGTGTGTGTGTGTCTCTCTGTGTGTGTGCATGTGTGTGTGTGTCTGTGTGTGTGTGTGTGTGTGTGTGAGGAGGTTTGTGTGTGTGTGTGCGCGTGTGCCTGTGTGTGTATACACACCACATCTTCTTTACCCACTCATCTGTCAGTGGACATTCAGTTGCTTGCCTGTCTTAGCTATTGCAAACAGTGCTGCTATGAGTCTAGAGGCGCACCTGTAAGCTTTGATAGGTCGAGTTTCTGTCCTTGTTTACTTGTAAGTGTGGCCCTTTCTGCTTTCCATGGCAGTGTCTGCTTGGACCCATCATAATCTGGAAATGTCTTGGCAACTAGGTCCTTTTTTCCTTTACAGTTCCCGTGTTTGTACTGTCATCTTATGTTGCTTTATCTGTGGCCTGATTCTTCCACCACAGATTTCTTTGAGGGTAAAAGTTCCCTTCTAACCTTGGGCTTTGGCTGCAATCTGTGAGTTTTGATAAAAGTATTCTCCAACTCAAGCAATCTAACAGTCGTTGCAATTTCATCTTTGATCTTCCTTGGATGTATAGGTGCTTTGTTTACTTCCCAAGGTTTCTTTTCTCTTCCTTATCTTCTGTCAGTTCTAACAGACTTTTAGGGTGGATTCTAACTAGCGAGGACAACTAGGAGGCATCTAGAGATGGTTTATTCAAGTTAAATGTTTAAATAAATTGACAGTGCCTGATGGTCAGTACACAAGGTGGGAATCCAGTGGCCAAGTGGAACCTCTGCTCCAGGCCTGACTTAGTCATGTCACTTGGGTGATCCAGTTCTGCAAAGGTCTCTGGCTGTTCATCAGGAACATGGTGGCAGAGAGCCCTGGGCAGAGCCATCCTGGTACCTCTTTCTCTTAGCAAATACTTGCCTGCGGCTCCTGGCTTTATGTGGGTAGCTCAGTTTCTGCCTGTTGTGTTAAGATGGCCCAAGGCTCCCACCAGCCCCTTCCCCAGGGAGCCCCTCAACTTCAGGTCCTGCTCACTGTCCCAACCCCAAATTCCCTCTTTATCTAGTCCCTGTGGTTTCCTCTTTTATTGGCTTTGAACTCAGCTGCACATACATTTTGGGGGGTTATAATATATCAAGCATTTTAATGTGTGTAGAAAAGAAGACGAAATTTCCCATATTGACCCAGTGTATGACATTAACTAGAAGTTTCTGGTGTGATTAACTTTGTGTCTTTGAGCAAGACACTTAACTTCTCTGATACTGTCTTTTCATCTATAAAATAAGTAGGTCCTATGATAGTAATATCTACAAAATGGGTTGTTATGAGAATTATGTGACAGACATGTAAAGAATTAAACATATACAGTGCCAAGAATATAGTCAATGTCTTATAAATGATAAGTGTGATTATAATTTCCCCTCCTGTTTTACATATAAAGATCTTGAGCTCGAAGAGATGAACTTGCCTGAAGTCACTCAGCTGGTCAGTGGATTAAAGCTCAAATGTCTGAGTCTTGTCATCCCAAGAGCTAAGCATATGAGTGAAGAGGTCTTTAGAATGACTGGGGCCCAAGTCACCATCTGAATATAAGGGACCCCCAGTGAGAACTGCCTAGCAGAAGCCAGGCAGTCCCCAGCTTCATGAGCAAAGTAAACAATGGCTGTTATTGTGAGGCAGTGTGTGGGGAACAGTGGTCAGACAGAGGAGCCAGCATGAACACTGTCTTGTTGCTTACGAGGCATAGCTAAGTCCTGGGCAGATGGCATGGCATCATTTGCTCATCTGTCCATTTACTCGGCAAACAGAGGTTGAGTCTCATCTGTGCTACAGGCTCTTTGCTAGGCACAGAAGATTCAGTGGTAAACAAGACAGGCAAGATAGGAAACAGACAAATAAATAAAAAGGGAAAATACCCAGTAGTGATAAATGCCAGGATGAAAATAAAGCTTAATGAGACAGAGTGACAAATGAAGCCTTTTCAACTTAAGTGAAGTTTCCTCGGAGGCATTTAAGGTAAGATGAAGGTCAGGAGGGAGTAAGAGCTGGCAGCAGAATATGCCAGGCAGAAAGAATTGCCAGTGGAACCGTCCTACAGTGGGAGTGAGCTTGGCATCCTTCAGAGGCTGGCATGACCACAGTGCAGTGAATGTGGGAGCAAGAAGCAGGAGAGGAATGCCAAGAGGTGTGCAGGGGCAGAGCATGCAGGCCTCTGTAGACCAAGGAAAAGATTTCAGATTTTTTTCCAAATACAATGAGAAGGCGCTGGTAGGTATTTTAGCAGGAAGATGTGTCAGTAAGAATCAGCTAGCGATGCTGCAATAGCAAATAAGCCCCCAAACCTCAGTGGCTCCCACGATAGACGTTTATTTTCTCCCTCCATATAGTCTGCAGTCTACACGGTCTTGTCTGCTTGGCAGCTTAGACGCTCAGGCTGCCTCCCACCTTGTGGCTCCAGCATCTTGCAGCTTCACGGTCAATGTGACGTCATCTATCCAGGGACAGAAAGAAGGAGAACAAGGGATGGGAAAGGCACAGCAGATACTTATCTCCCTTAACCTGGAACTAGTATAAATCAGTTTGCTCACATCCCATTGGCCAGAACTAGTCACATGGCCAAGCTAACCATCAGGGAGGCTGGGAATGTGAAAGAGCATACAGATACATCTGAGAGCTCTGAATATTCTCCACCACAGGTAGTAATAGGATCTGATTCATATTGCAAGTGGCACTCTGGTTACTATGAAAAAAAAATGTGAGTCATGAGTAATGGGGAGCAGGCTATGGTTAGGTTCTGAAATGAGAGGTTATTAACTTCTTTGCCTTTGAATTTGTCACGTGTGGCCTTAAATGCTGGGCAAGGTTTACCTCCTTGAAAAAAATATACTGAAAGTCGTGTCCTGAAGGAATGTTCAGTTCAAAGCTGCAGTCTGGAGTGCAAACCCAAATGTTTAACTCACACCAGTCAGGATGGCCATCATCAAAAAGTCTACAGATAAATGCTGGAGGGAGAGAGAGAGTGTGCGTGTATGATGCATGTGTATGTATGATCTGTGTAAAGTTGCCAACTGTCTTTTCTAGAAATGTTCTCTATTGTGCTATTATTTCCTTCTCATTTATAAATATTAAGATGCCTTTTAAAAATGAGATGATGGTGACACTATCTACTTATGAGGCAAAATAACTCTTTGTTAGTTTCCAAATTAGTTATGGAATTTACCAATCCAGGATCCCAAATTCTGGGAAGCAGGGCCTTCCTGATAAGCATTTGGAATTTGTTTGGCTTTTTATAGGAGTCTAGTTGATTTACAATGTTGTGTTAGTTTAGGTATACAGAGAGGTGATTCAGTTGTATGTATATATTATATATATATTTTCAGAGTCTTTTCTGTTATAGCTTATTATAAGATATTGAATATAGTTCCCTTTGCTATATAGTAGGCCCTTGGTGCTTATCTGTTTTTATATAGTGATATGTATCTAGTAATTCCAATCTTCTAATGTATCCCATCCCCCCGTTTTCCTCTTTGATAACCATATGTTTGTTTTCTAGTTCTGTGAGTCTGTTTCATACATAAGTGTACTTGTGTTATTTTTTTAGATTCCACATGTAAGTTATATTATATATCTGTCTGTGCATATCTGGCATTGGTGTGCTTTCTGAATTGCCTGTGAGAATCTTTTATCATCATCCAATGAGGGAGATATTTGGAGTCTCCTGTGTGAGAAGCTGCTTGAGGCAACTTACCCTTTTCATTCAGAGTCATCCTCAAAACTGTCAATTTGGGAGCCACAGTTGAAGTCACCTTGGCCTTTTACTGTGATACCTTAATCTCATGTCACGTGCCTCTCGATGGGTCACTTGACAGGCCTCTTGTTATAGGAACTGCCTGCCAGTTTGAGGCCTTTCCTCTTAGGAAAGTCCCAGCGTGACTTCTGTGCTCCCCATGTAGCTTAAACTTGAAGCCAGAGCTTTCCAGACTCTGCACTCACATTCGTTAGGTCCAGCCATGTTCCTGGGACTTGGTAACAAACAGGCGGAAGTGTAATTCTGCTTATGTGATGCCACATTGTCCTTACCTTTCTCATTTCCCTATTTGCATTTCTTGTCTCACTGACAAGCACTGGCCCATGAACTGTATTTGGAGGCAGCAGGCCTGGGTGAAAAACAGCAGCCAAGGTCCAGAGCCAAACACAGAGGTTTAGGAACCAGGATGCCAAAGGCGGCCACGTAGGCAAAGGGCAGGAGTCTGGGTGACTACAGAAGGGTTGGACGCATGTCTTGGGGATCGGTGACAGGCCGCAGCAGGCCTGCAGGGTGAGCTGGGCAGCCCAGTGAAGGCTTGTCGGGCCCAGGAGGAGCTGGCAGGACTCCACACCCCTCTCCCGCCTTCCCTCATGCGGCTGCCTCCAGCCAGACTGACCTCCCGGTCACCCCCACACAAGGCCTCCTTCTGCCACCCCTGTGCTCTCTGTCCTTTCTGCCCGCTTCATCCCCTTTCTGTGCCCTGACTCCACCATTTTCTGCCTGGCCAACTTGTATGCCTCCCTCAAACGGAACATGCTCTGTCTTCTTCTACACAGATAAAAAGAAACTCGGCACTGGAGGCACCTCCTTCCCTGCCCCGAGCCTTGAGGCTCACACAATAGATGTGAGATAGGAGAGAGGAAGAGGGGGCAAAGACGGCTCCCAGGTTTCTGTCAGAACAATCGGAAAGGTAGAGTTTCCAGCAGCTGAGCCGGGAAGACTGAGGCAGGGGTGGGCTGGGAACCACCTCAGGGACTGAGTTTCAGATGTGGTACATTTGATTAAGACGGTAACTTGTTTATTTCTTTTGGCCAAGTCATGAGGCATGCAGGATCTTAGTTCCCCAACCAAGGATCCCTGCACTGGGAGTGCAGAGTCCTAACCACTGGGCTGCCAGGAAAGTCCCTGGATGTGGTCCATTTGAGATGCTCGCCAGGCATTCAAGTGGGCATGTTGGATACCCTTTTGGATACACATGTTTGGAGTTCAGGGAGGAGAACCAGGTTAGGGACATAAATTTCAGCATCATCAGCATAAGGCTGATATTTAAAGTCATTTTTTGCAGGCGCTTATGTGGAATGTGCCTTCCAGAGTCCCTCAGCCTGGCACATCAGAGCCTTCCAGCTGGCCTTGGGCATCACTTACCCCCACTGTTGCCCCTCCAGCCATGTGCCCTTCATAGCAGCTCCAGCAGAACCACTCTGGATATTTCCACAACTCTCCTTCTTCTCCTGTCACTGATGGCTCCATATTCTTCAAAAACCAACATTGTTTTTCTCGGTACCTTTTTTGGAAGATTGAATATTCCTATTCGCACTGTTACAACAACACTTTGACTATGTGAACTGAAACCCTAGGGCAAATTACTTCATGCTGTATTATTAATATAATACCGGTGTCATTGATAAACATTTTGAAATATTACCCAAGGTATTTTCTCCTTGGCAGTTCCTCTGGTGTCTCAACCTGAGCCTCTTCCCTTTTTAAAGCATCTTCTCTGAGGCTTAATAGCTCAGAGGACTAATACAAAACAAAATCAACAAATAAATAGCAAAAAAAAAAAATTCTTGATTTTGAGTTTTCAAGTTTCACATTAAAAACAAAATCCATAGCATCAAGGGAATAAGAGAAAAAGCCACAAATTGGGAGAAAATATTTGCAGATGACAGGGCCTGACCCATGGAAGTAGGTCAACAGATATGAGCCTGCCCTGTGCCCTAAGTTATTGGGTTCAGGGTAGACCTGACCATTATTGGGTCTTTCAGTTCCTGCCCTCCGACCCCCACTGCTGCCCTTACTCTGGAATTGGGGCTTAGAGATGCTTGTCCATGTCTGCAGGTCATTGGAACTAATAAGATAACAGTTCAATTCAGTTCAGTCACTCAGTCGTGTCTGATTCTTTGCAACCACATGGACTGCAGCACACCAGGCTTCCTTGTCCATCACCAACTCCTGGAGCTTGCTTAAACTTATGTCTATCAAGTTGGTGATGCCATCCAACCGTTTCATCCTCTGTCATCCCCTTCTCCTCCTGCCTTCAATCTTTCCCAGCATCAGGGTCTTTTCCAATGAGTCAGTTCTTCCCATCAGGTGGCCCAAGTATAGCATCAGTCCTTCCAATGAACATTCAGGACTGATTTCCTTTAGGGTGAACTTGTTTGATCTCCTTGCTGTCCCAGGGACTCTCAAGAGTCTTCTCCAACACCACAGTTCAGAAGCATCAGTTCTTCGGCACTCAGCTTTTTTTATGGTCTAACTCTCACATCCATACATGACTACTGGAAAAACCATAGCTTTGACTAGACGGACCTTTGTTGGCAGAGTAATGTCCCTGCTTTTTTAATATGCTGTTTAGCTTGGTCATAGCTTTTCTGTCAAGTACAAGTGTCTTTTAATTTCATGGGTGCAGTCACCATCTGCAGTGATTTTGGAGCCCAAGAAAAGAAAGTTTGTCACTGTTTCCATTGTTTACCCATCTATTTGCCATAAAGTGATGGGACTGGATGTCATGATCTTCACTTTTTGAATGTTGAGATTTAAGCCAGCTTTTTCACCCTCTTCTTCTGCTTTCATCAAGAGGTTCTTTAGTTCCTCTCCACTTTCTGCCATAAGATTGGTGTCAGCTGTGTATCTGAGGTTATTGATATTTCTCCCAGCAATCTGATATAATATAATATACACAGGCTATATGGTAACATCACAGCAGCCCCATTAGACTGAACAGGGAGAAGAGAAAAGATGAGAGGCAGACATAGGAGGAAGAAGCAACAGGAGGAAACATGACTCTGAATTGCCTGCCTGTGACTGCAGCCTACAGAATCCCCATTTGTTCCATGACTTCTCTTTTTTTTGCCAAAGCTGGCTTTAGTGCATTTCTGTTGCTGCTGCTGCTGCTGCTAAGTTGCTTCAGTCATGTCCGAGTCTGTGTGACCCCATACTTGGCAGCCCACAGGCTCCCCCGTCCCTGGGATTCCCCAGGCAAGAACACTGGAGTGGGTTGCCATTTCCTTCTCCAATGCATGAAAGTGAAAAGTGAAAGTGAAGTCGCTCAGTCATGCCCGACTCCCAGCAACCCCATGGACTGCAGCCCACCAGGCTCCTCTGTCCATGGGATTTTCCAGGCAAGAGTACTGGAGTGGGGTGCCATTGCCTTCTGGGTGCCATTGCCAAATGGTTGTTGACCAGCAGTAACCGAATCCCCTCCAGACTGTGAGCATTTTGAGGGCAAAATTGCTTATTTATAGAGTAGCAGGGCTCTGTCCATCAGGGTGTTCTCCAGGGCTCCAGGAATCCTGTTGGAGAGTTTTGCACAGTAAAGTTACAAGCATTTGATTTGGAGTTTGGCTTCCAACCCTCCTACTTAGTGCACTGTAATGCAGGAAGCCCCAGTTTCCATAGCTTTAACATGCAGATCCCAGTTCCTGGTTCACAGCCTCGATATAGGTATGGGGTGAAATAATTTCTGCAGAAGTACCTAGCCTGATACCTGGCACAGAGGAAATGCCCTGTGATTGGAAACCGGCATGATTTATAACTGCTATCAAGAACTGACCTTATCCATTCAAGAAATATTTGTTGAGTACATACTGTGCCCTGGAGTAGTGAAGAGAGAGACAAGATCCTTGAGGCACCCGCTCTCATAAAGGTTACAGTCAAAAGAAAAGGAAGTGGCTTTTCCTCATTGCCTCTGTGTTCCAGTGCTCCAGGTCAGGCTCCTCTTGATTGGGGAGGGTATCAAAAGACTCGCACCTTGGATCTGTCATGATGCGGTGCCTCTGTGTAATAAAAGCAGTTCTGCACGTGGTTATGTTTCTCAGTTTCAACAGCACCGTTTGTGGTTATGCCATGTTTATTTTTCACATCCTTCCAGTTAAGCTCTTGTGAGAGAGAGCCAGGCACGCTTATACACCTTGTCCCACAAATGTGTTCCTCCCACCTGCCTGTCTTCTGCTCCTGCAAGCATCTGGGTTCAATCTGAGAGCACCGATCAGATTAAACACTGTGCAGATCGGGGAGGGGGTGGGGTTCTGTTTAGCTAGCAAGACTGATAACTGATGAGAGGTTACCCTCCCTCCCTCAAGGCAGAATCGATCCATTCTAGTTCCTATGGATCCATACCAGAGAACAGCCTTAGGAGTAATGATGAATTCATTAATTGAGAGAACACTTAAGGAGGGTCAAAAAGGATAAAAGTGACCAGTGGTGACCTCAGGTTCAGGATGCTGGCTACCTGGTCTCCGACCTGCATGGGCTTGGTCTGGCAAGCAGATACTGCCAAGCTGTTCCCAGTGCTCTGCTCAACTCTCTCAGAACAAATACTTTTTGTGATATTGACCACCTTTAGGGATCTCATCACATCTGAAATACACTGCCCATTTTTTTCCCCCTGACAATAAAGGTTATATATGTTCATTATTAAAATTAAAAAAAAATCTTAATGGCCTTCCTCCCTAATAAGGAAATAGTGATTATTTTGATTTTATTTTTTCCTCAGCTTCTGTTGTTCAGTCGCTAAGTTGTGTCCGACTGTTTGTGACCCCATGGACTGCAGCACACCAGGCTTCCCTGTCCATCACTGTCTCTTGGAGTTTGTTCAAACTCATGTCCATTGAGTCAGTGATGCCATCCAACCTAACGTGATGATTTGCTAGATGGACATATTATGCAGTGACTACCACAATTACCACAACTGCACATCCGTCCCCTTATACGGTTATCATTGTGTGTGTGTGACGTGAGAACTTACAAGGTCTACCCTCTTAGCATCTTTCTAGTATATAATACAGTATGGTTGACTGTAGTCACCATGCTATACATTAGAGCCCTAGTACTACTCATCTTACAACTGGAAATTTAAATCCTCCCACCCTGCCCCTGGCAGCCACCAATCCACTCTCTGTTTCTACGAAATGTCTCACCATATGTAAGTGAACTTGGACAATACCTGTCTTTCTCTCTCTGACTTAGTTCACTGAGCATGATATCCTCAGGTTTCACCCATGTTGTCACAAATGGTAGGATTTCCTTCATTTTATGGCTGAATAACATTCCATTTTGCATATCTATGTCTATATGTCTCTCGCACTTTCTTTATCCATTTGTCCATCACAGGCACTTAGGCTTTTCCCATGTCCTTGCTGTTGTGAATGATGCTGCAGTGAACATGGGAGTGCAAATAACCTCTTTGAGGACTTGTTTTCATGTCTTTTAGATATATATCCATAAATGGCATTATGTGTAGTTCTCTTTTTAATTTTCTGAGGAACCTCCATACTGTTTGCCAAGGGAATATGATTTTTATTGGCCAGGCAGAATGGGCAGCCTCAGGCAGTGACTGACAAAACCAGTTCCCTAGTACTCTTGCCTGGAAAATCCATGGACGGAGGAGCCTGGTGGGCTGCAGTCCATGGGGTCGCTAAGAGTCGGATACGACTGAGCGACTTCATTTTCACTTTTCTCTTTCATGCACTGGAGAAGGAAATGGCAACCCACTCCAGTGTTCTTGCCTGGAGAATCCCAGGGACGGGGGAGACTGGTGGGCTGCCGTCTATGGGGTCGCACAGAGTTGGACACGACTGAAGTGACTTAGCAGCAGCAGCAGCTTCCTTTATAGTTAGCAATAGCCAAGTGACCCATTTCTGACCTTTTGGATCACAGCAGATCTGCTAGAGAGTTTCTGGGAAAGATTTTGCTATTCACTCCATGCCCCATCCTGCCATGATAGAAGAGGCCACCACACCTGAGGCTGGAGGAGCCACTTTGTGCCCATGAGGCAACAAACATGAGTGTAAAAGACCACCACATGAGGCGGTCGACCAACCCTGGAAGGACTTGTATTCTTTTTTTTTTTAAGTGTGCTGGGTCTTGTTGCTATGCAAGGGCTTTCTCTAGTTGCAGCGAGTGGGAGTTACTCTTCGTTGCAAGGTGCGGGCTTCCTATTGGTGCGGGCTTCCTATTGCAAAGGCTTCTCTTGTTGCAGGCTCTAGAGTGCAGGCTCAGTGGTTGTGGCGCATGGCTTAGTTGCCCTACAGCATATGGGATCTTCCCGGACCAGGGATGGAACTCATGTCCCCAGCACTGGCAGGTGGATTCTTAATCACTGGGCCACCAGGGAAGTCTAGGACATGGATTCTAACTGTCTTCATTTTCTTGTAACAAGAAGACTGGAGGTAGATACTCCTGGCCAGAAAATATAAATGCTTATTATTCAAGCTCCTGTTGGTTGGGTGTTCTATTTTTTGCACCCAGATTCCTAAATATGCTAAACTATAGACATACAGATGTTCCTTGACTTATGGTTCAGCTTAACAATTTTTCAACTTTATGGTGATGCAAAAGTGATCCACATTCAGTAGAAACGGTAGGCTTCCCAGGTAAGGAGTATGCCTGCTAATGTAGGAGAAGCAGGAAATGCAGGTTCAGTCCCTAGGTTAGGAAGATCCTCTGGAGTAGGAAATGGCAACCCACTTCAGTGTTCTTGCCTAGAAAATTCCAGGGACAGAGGAATCTGGTGGGCTACAGTCTGTGGGGTCACCAAGACTCAGTCACAGCTGAGCACACACTCATATCGTCATTCAGTAAAAACCGTACTTAAGGCTTCAAATTTTGCTCTTGTTCCAGGCTAGTGACGTGCAGTAGGATACTCCCTTGTGATGCTAGGCAGTGGCAGTGAACCCTGACTCCATCAGCCACTGGATCACAAGGGTGAACAACTAGTACACTTGTAGCCATTCTGTAAGCATACAATGGTACTGTTTTGCACTTTCCACAGTTCAGTTCAGTTCAGTTCAGTCGCGCAGTCGTGTCCGACTCTTTGCGACCCCATGAATCGCAGCATGCTAGGCCTCCCTGTCCATCACCAACTCCCGGAGTTCACTCAGACTCACGTCCATTGAGTCCATGATGCCATCCAGCAATCTCATCCTCGGTCGTCCCCTTCTGCTCCTGCCCCCAATCCCTCCCAGCATCAGGGTCTNTTTAAGGTAGGCTGGGCTAAGTTTTGATGTTCGGTGATGTATTAAAAGGATTTCTGACTTATGATATTTTAAACTTATGGATTTTTAATTTTTTTATTAAAAAAATGTATCTAATTATTTGACCACGCTAGGTCTCAGTGGTGGCACATGGGATCTTCAGTCTTTGCTGTGGCACTCAGGCTTTTTAGCTTAAGCTTGCAAACTCTTAGTTGTGGCTTGTAGGATCTAGTTGTCTTATCAGGGATAGAACCCAGACCCCCTGCATTGGGAGTGTGGAGTCTTAGCCTCTGGACCACCAGGGAAGTTCTTCAACTTATGAGGATTTACCAGGGTGTTTTATGATGTACCCCATCATAAGACAAGGAAATCTGTATTTGTTTGTTTGTTTTGCTGCCCAGCTTGTGGAATCTTAGTTCCTTGATCAGGGATTGAACCATTGCCCACAGCAATGAAAGTCAAAACCATTGGACTGCCAGGGAATTCCCAAGGATGATCTGTAGATACGGTAAACAGAAGATGAAAGTCTCTGTTCTTGCTCCAGATATAGACACTGTTAAGGAAATGGCAACCCACTCCAGTGTTGTTGCCTGGAGAATCCCAGGGACGAGGGAGCTTGGTGGGCTGCCATCTCTGGGGTTGCAGAGTCGGACACGACTGAAGCGACTTAGCAGCAGCAGCAAAGTTTGGTACAGATTTTTCTAAGTATTGTTTGCATATATTAGTACATATAAATAATCACAAAACATATAAAATTAATGGACTCATAGAATAAATGCATTCTGTTTTATAACCTGCTTTTTTTTATGCTCCAGATATAGACACTGTTAAGGAAATGGCAACCCACTCCAGTGTTGTTGCCTGGAGAATCCCAGGGACGAGAGAGCTTGGTGGGCTGCCATCTCTGGGGTTGCAGAGTCGGACACGACTGAAGCGACTTAGCAGCAGCAGCAAAGTTTGGTACAGATTTTTCTAAGTATTGTTTGCATATATTAGTACATATAAATAATCACAAAACATATAAAATTAATGGACTCATAGAATAAATGCATTCTGTTTTATAACCTGCTTTTTTTTTATTAACAAAATACTATGGCTTATTTCTGTCAGTACCGCCTGTTTTTTTTCTAACAACATAATCTATTGCTACACATTTAGGATGTATCCAATATTTTCTCATTATAAGCAATGCTGAAACAATTATCCTTGAACATGCTTTATTAGACATGGACAAAGGGTATGCACATAGTAAATGTTGATATATCTATCTATTAAATGTTTATTGAAGGGCTAGTATATGTGGCACATTTATTCTTGATGAACAGGTATTTGGTGGGGTTTTTCATCTGGCGGGGAGACTGACAGTTGAATAAGTAAACAAAGAGTTGTTTAGTTGCTAAGTCATGTCTGACTCTTTGTGACCACATGGACTATAACCCACCAGGCCCCTCTGTCCATGGGATTTCCCAGGCAAGAATACTGCAGTGGGTTGCCACTGTCTTCTCCAGGCGATCTTCCCAACCCAAAGATTAAACCTGTGTATCCTGCATTGGCAGGTGGAGTCTTTACCACTGAGCCAAGTAAATAGTTACAAATTGTGATAAATGATAAGCAGAAATGAACTGATATAGTATGAAAACACTGGGGACCTAACTTAAATAGATGACCAGTGAAGGCCTCCAAGGAGGTGACATTTAAGCTCAGAGTTTAAGGATGAGAAGAGCCTAGGAGGAGTGCTCTAGGTGCAATCCCCCAGGGAAGAAAGAACTTTGATGTTTAAGGATCTAAAAGGCAATGGGTATGACTAGAACAGCTGAGAAGGAGATGAAGGAGACGCAAGGGTCTAGACGAGATCATGTATGTCATGTTGGAGTATTTGGATTTATTTTATGGAAACTCACTGGAGAGCTTTAAGAGAGGGAGTGACTTGCTATATTTTATTGTTATTATTATTTAATGGTCACTCTGGTTGCTATTTTCCATTGTTTGGATGGAGTCAAAGCCAGATCAGTAAAAAATTCATTGCAGTGGTCTAAGCAAGATAATATGATTTGGAGTAGAATATTAGAAATATGCAAATAGATCAGTGGATAGAAACAAAGCATTTATAAGCAGGCATTGCAGGTGGATTCTTTACGAACTGAGCTATCAGGGAAGCCAAACTTATACTAGTGGCCCACAATTTTATTTCAGGAAGTTTTACATTATATTCATAAAATAAAATTGTGGGCCACTAGTATAAGAAGAGGTGGCAAGAATACACAGAAGAACTGTACAAAAAAGATCTTCACGACCCAGATAATCACGATGGTGTGATCACTCATCTAGAGCCAGACATCCTGGAATGTGGAGTCAAGTTTAGAAAGCATCACTACGAACAAAGCTAGTGGAGGTGATGGAATTCCAATTGAGTTGTTTCAAATCCTGGAAGATGATGCTGTCAAAGTGCTGCACTCAATATGCCAGCAAATTTGGAAAACTCAGCAGTGGCCACAGGACTGGAAAAGGTCAGTTTTCATTCCAATCCCAAACAAAGGCAATGCCAAAGAATGCTCAAACTACCGCACTATTGCACTCATCTTACACGCTAGCAAAGTAATGCTCAAAATTCTCCAAGCCAGGCTACAGCAATATGTGAACTGTGAACTTCCAGATGTTCAAGCTGGTTTTAGAAAAGGCAGAGGAACCAGAGATCAAATTGCCAACATCCGCTGGATCATGGAAAAAGCAAGAGAGTTCCAGGAAAACATCTATTTTTGCTTTATTGACTGTGCCAAAGGCTTTGACTGTGTGGATCACAATAAACTGTGGAAAATTCTGAAAGAGATGGGAATACCAGATCATCTGACCTGCCTCTTGAGAAACCTATATGCAGGTCAGGAAGCAACAGTTAGAACTAGACAGGGAACAATAGACTGGTTCCAAATAGGAAAAGGAGTACATCAAGGCTGTATATTGTCACCCTGCTTATTTAACTTATATGCAGAGTACATCATGAGAAACACTGGGCTGGAAGAAGCACAAGCTGGAATCAAGATTGCCAGGAGAAATATCAATAATCTCAGATATGCAGATACACCACCCTTATGGCAGAAAGTGAAGAGGAAAAAAGCCTCTTGATGAAAGTGAAAGTGGAGAGTGAAAAAGTTGGCTTAAAGATCAACATTCAGAAAACGAAGATCATGGCATCTGGTCTCATCACTTCATGGGAAATAGATGGGGAAACAGTAGAAACAGTGTCAGACTTCATTTTTGGGGGATCCAAAATCACTGCAGATGGTGATTGCAGCCATGAAGTTAAAAGACACTTCCTCCTTGGAAGGAAAGTTATATCAACCCAGATAACATATTCAAAAGCAGAGATATTACTTTGCCAACAAAGGTCTGTCTAGTCAGGGCTTTGGTTTTTCCAATAGTCATGTATGGATGTGAGAGCTGGACTGTGAAGAAAGCTGAGCGCCAAAGAATTGATGCTTTTGAACTGTGGTGTTGCAGAAGACTCTTGAGAGTCCCTTGGACTGCAAGGAGATCCAACCAGTCCATTCTAAAGGAGATCAGTCCTGGGTGTTCTTTGGAAGGAATGATGCTAAAGCTGAAACTCCAGCACTTTGGCCACCTCATGCGAAGAGTTGACTCATTGGAAAAGACTCTGATGCTGAGAGGGACTGGGGACAGGAGGAAAAGGGAACGACAGAGGATGAGATGTCTGGATGGCATCACCAACTCGATGGACGTGAGTCTGGGTGAACTCCGGGAGTTGGTGCTGGACAGGGAGGCCTGGCGTACTGCAATTCATGGGGTCGCAAAGAGTCGGACACAACTGAGCAACTGAACTCAACTAAGTTTGGCTTCCCTGATAGCTCAGTTGGTAAAGAATCTACCTGCAATGCCTGCTTATATTTCATTTAATGAAATTTTACATTATATTATCTTCCCTGGTGGCTCAGAGGTTAAAGCGTCTGCCTCCAATGTGGGAGACTTGGGTTCGACCCCTGGGTCAGGAAGATCCCCTGGAGAAGGAAATGGTAACCCACTGGAGAATCCCATGGATGGAGAAGCCTGGCAGGCTACAGTCCATGGGGTTGCAAAGAGTTGGAACAACTGAGCGACTTCACTCACTCACTCACTTACATTATATTTTAATATGTTAGAACAGTGTTATTACTGCTCTATGATATTTACTTTATATTTTATATTCATTAAAGTTCTTATAATAATAATTTAAAATTATTATTTAGTTTCTTAAATTTCCTAGATATTTTTCCATATTTATCAAGATTAGTTTTAAAATAATTTTGCTATGTTCCATTGCACTCTACCCCCAAAATCACATTGGTTCTTTGATTTGAATTCCACTAAATATATAAATTGAGTTCGGGAAGTATGTCATCTTTGCAATATTGAGACCTCATGCTGAGGGATTTGTTATGTTTTTCCTTTACCTAAGAACTTGTTTTTTAGGTCCTTCAGTAAGGTTTTATAGATAGTTTTTCTTCTTATGGGCTTTGACATTTCTTGTTAAGGTATGCCTAGGTATTTCATAGTATTTATTCATTGCTAATGGAATATCTTTTTAAAAAGGCATACTTTATAAATAGAAATCACAGGTATTTAGTATTGTGTTTAGGGGACGCTATAAGTAATACCTTCCCTGTAAGTAATAGGCTTCCCTTGAGGCTCAGTCGGTAAAGCGTCTGCCTACAGTGCGGGAGAACTGGGTTTAATCCCTGGGTCAGGAAGATCCTCTGGAGAAGGAAATGGCAACCCACTCCAGTACTCTTGCCTGGAAAATCCCATGGATGGAGGAGCCTGGTAGGCTACAGTCTGTGGGGTCACAAAGAGTCAGACACGACTGAGCAACTTCACTCACTCACTCATAAGTAATACCTTTCTTCCTTTTCTGAATTTGGAAGAAACTGAAGCATATGAGATAAAAATAGTACGTTCATTATTGATAAACTTGACTGGAAAATGTAGCTTTTGACCTGCAGCTGAGTGGGCTTGCTGTATTTCCTCCTGATTTGGATAAATTCACCTCTATAGACAGAGGTAGTTCTGGCAAATAGTCCACTTACCACATGGTGGAGAGCACATGAAAATATTTGCTTTCTGCAGTCAGCAAAGTGAAAAAGAGAACTCATAAGCATCTATTCTTGTCCACTTCCTTCTCCCAAATTCACTAATTAGGTTGTCATTCATTTTCCTCTAGGGTGGAGAGAGGCCATGTTCAGTTCAGTTCAGTGGCTCAGTCGTGTCTGACTCTTTGCGACACTGACTGTAGCACACCAGGCTTCCCTGTGCATCACCAACTCCAAGAGCCTGGTCAAACTCATGTCCATCAAATTGGTGATGCCATCCAACCATCTCATCCTCTGTCATCCCTTCTCCTCCTGCCATTCAGGACTGATTTCCCTTAGGATTGACTGGTTTGATCTCCTTGCAGTCCAAGGGACTCTCAAGTCTTCTCCAACACCACAGTTCAAAAGCATCAATTCTTCGGCGCTCAACTTTCTTTATAGTCCAACTCTCATATCCATACATGACTACTGGAAAAACCATAGCTTTGACTAGACGGACCTTTGTTGGCAAAGTAATGTCTCTGCTTTTTAATATGCTGTCTAGGGTGATCGTAGTTTTTCTTCCAAGGAGCAAGCATCTTTTAATTTCATGGCTGCAGTCACCAGCTGCAGTGATTTTGGAGCACACAAAA
Source organism: Aepyceros melampus (assembly GCA_006408695.1). NCBI lineage: Eukaryota > Metazoa > Chordata > Mammalia > Artiodactyla > Bovidae > Aepyceros > Aepyceros melampus. The sequence goes on from SJXQ01002472.1 coordinate 68,592, forward strand.
ATAAAATCTGTCACTATTTCCATTGTTTCCCCCATCTATTTGCTATAAAGTGATGGGACCAGATTCCATGGTCTTATTTTCTGAATGTTTAGTTTTAAGCCAACTTTTTCACTCCCCTCTTTCACTTTCAACAAGAGGCTCTTTAGTTCTTCTTTGCTGTCATCAGAGTGGTATCATTTGCATATCTGAGGTTATTGATATTTCTCCCTGCAATCTTGATTCCAACTTGTGCTTCATCCAGCCCAGCATGTTGCATGATGTACTCTGCATATAAGTTAAATAAGCAGGGTGACCATATATAGCCTTGATGTATTCCTTTCCTCATTTGAAACCAGTCTGTTGTTCTATATCTAGTTCTAACTGTTGCTTCTTGACCTGCATACAGATTTCTCAGGAGGCAGGTAAGGTGGTCCGGTATTCCCATCTCTTTAAATCATGAACAAATAATGATGTTTGTCTTTTTACACTGTTTATATTTCTTATTTTTCTTATCTTATTGTATTGGCTTTAGTTTGTAGCAATTATAGTGGGCATTCTTGTTTTGTTTCTGACTAAAATGAGAATGCCCTTAGTGTTTCACCATTAAATATGTTTATGGATGACTTCTGATAAGTAAACTTTGTCATTAAGAAGCTTAAATATTCTTCCTAGTTTATTAAAGGTTTTTTTTAAAGAAAATTATAAGCTATTGGTGTTGAATTTATCAAATATTTTTAAAGTGTCTCTTCTGTTGATAATATCCTGTGATTTATTTTTCTTTACCAATGAAATGAATTTACAGAGTCACTAATGTTGAATCATCCTTGTACTTTTGAAATAAATCTTGCCTGATTATAGTGGATTTTGACTTGTTTTAGAGCAAGTTAGATTCAGATTGCTAAAATTTTATTTAGTAGTTTTACAACTACTATATACTTCAGCAGATTGGTCTATAAGAGTAATGATTCACAGGTTAGAGATTAATTGGTGAACTCTGAAAAGGTGGTCCTGGCTCAGATGAGTTTGGGAAATACCAGGTTTGTTTACTCCTGGACAAGGTCTGTCTAGTCAAGGCTATGATTTTTCCAGTGGTCATGTATGAATGTGAGAGTTGGACTGTGAAGAAAGCTGAGTGCTGAAGAATTGATGATTTTGAACTGTGGTGTTGCAGAAGACTCTTGAGAGTCCCTTGGACTCCAAGAAGATCCAACCAGTCCAAAGGAGATCAGTCCTGGGTGTTCATTGGAAGGACTGATGCTAAAGCTGAAACTCCAATACTTTGGCCACCTCATGTGAAGAGTTGACTCATTGGAAAAGACTGATGCTGGGAGGGATTGAGGGCAGGAGAAGAAGGGGATGACGGAGGATGAGATGTCTGGATGGCATCACCAACTCGATGGACGTGAGTCTGAGTGAACTCCGGGAGTTGGTGCTGGACAGGGAGGCCTGGCGTGCTGGGATTCATGGGGTCGAAGTCCCTTGGACTCCAAGAAGATCCAACCAGTCCAAAGGAGATCAGTCCTGGGTGTTCATTGGAAGGACTGATGCTAAAGCTGAAACTCCAATACTTTGGCCACCTCATGTGAAGAGTTGACTCATTGGAAAAGACTGATGCTGGGAGGGATTGAGGGCAGGAGAAGAAGGGGATGACGGAGGATGAGATTCTGGATGGCATCACCAACTCGATGGACGTGAGTCTGAGTGAACTCCGGGAGTTGGTGCTGGACAGGGAGGCCTGGCGTGCTGGGATTCATGGGGTCGCAAAGAGTCGGGCGCGACTGGGGGACTGAACTGAACTGGACATCACAGAGACCTTAATTATACTTATTGTGATTCTTTAAAAGGTAGACTATATGTGGCATGCAGCACTTTCTCAAGTTATTTGACTGCAGAACCTCCTTTTCAAAAAAAACATGTATTAAATTCTCTGGGGACTAGTGTTCTGAAACTGGCCTGTAATTCTCCTTTTTGGTATTATCTGTCAGTTTTGGTATCAGTATGCTAAACTTGGGAAGTGAAATGGAAAACTTTTTTCTTCTGTGTAACAGTTTAAATGACATAGAGTTTATTTGTCCCTTAATGGTTTGCTAGAACTTGCCTGTAAGACCATCTGAACCAGTGGCATTTCTGAGTGATAAAAATGCTTGGAATGCACACACTAGGAAGGCTTCTCCATAGGACGTTTTCCTCAACAATCAGTTCTTCGGAACACCTTTTTCTTCTTCTTCTTTTTTTTTTAAAGGATCAAATAGCTATTTTAGAAAAGCCTAAGAATGTGTGGAAATTAGACTTGAGACATTAGCAAATTGATACTAATCAGTCCTGCATGGTCCTCATCGCTAACAAACAGCATGCTGGCACTGCCTCTGAGTGCCTTGCTGGGGCTGTGCGGGGCATTTTTGGTTAAGGGTGCAGAACTGGCACCACCAAGTAGCCACTCTAGCTGAAGGCCAAGCTCTGGATCCCTCTCTTCATCCAGCTCCATTTTATCCTCTGGCTTGTACCTTTTCCTAAGTACCATAGGGCCATAGATCAGCTTAGATAGATGGGGAAACAGTGTCAGACTTTATTTTTTGGGGCTCCAAAATCACTGCAGATGGTGACTGCAGCCATGAAATTAAAAGACACTTACTCCTTGGAACAAAAGTTATGACCAACCTAGATAGCATATTCAAAAGCAGAGACTTACTTTGCCGACTAAGGTCCGTCTAGTCAAGGCTATGGTTTTTCCTACGGTCATGTATGGATGTGAGAGTTGGACTGTGAAGCAGGCTGAGCACCAAAGAATTGATGCTTTTGAACTGTGGTGTTGGAGAAGACTCTTGAGAGTCCCCTGGACTTTAAGGAGATCCAACCAGTCCATTGTAAAGGAGATCAGCCCTGGGATTTCTTTGGAAGGAATGATGCTGAAGTTGAAACTCCAGTACTTTGGCCACCTCATGCAAAGAGTTGACTCATTGGAAAAGACTCTGATGCTGGGAGGGATTGGGGGCAGGAGGAGAAGGGGACAACAGAGGATGAGATGGCTAGATGGCATCACTGACTAGATGGACATGAGTCTGAGTAAACTCCGGGAGTTGGTGATGGACAGGGAGGCCTGGTGTTCTGGGATTCATGGGGTCGCAGAGTCAGACACGACTGAGCGACTGAACTGAACTGAAGCCAGCCTCACAGTCCTTGCTTTGGACCTCTGGGGGTAGTATAAGAGGGAGACAGATGTTGCTAGGAATTTGGGGTCAGTTTGAGAGGCCTGTATTGGCACTGGGGACTGCAGCTAAGCTTGTGTTGGGTCAGCTGGCCAGTGAGGTCTCCTGAACTTGAGTGAGCTGAGCTGAAAGATTGGTCTGGGGGTCCCGTAAAGCATAGGAGGCCTGAATGTCCCTGCAAAAGGTGTGTGTGTGTGTCCCTGTCCCTGCAAGAGGCATGTGGGTGTGTGCGGGGTGTGTGTGGGTGTGTAACGTTTATCCCAGGTTCCAAGAGGCTGGGTGTCCCTGCAAGAGGCATGTGGGTGTGTGTGGGGTGTGTGTGGGTGTGTGTATGTCCCTGTCCCTGCAAGAGGCATGTGGGCGTGTGTGGGTATATAACATTTATCCCAGGTTCCAAGAGGCTGGGTGTCCCTGCAAGAGGCGTGTGTGTGTGTGTGTGTGTCCCTGTCCCTGCAAGAGGCATGTGGGTGTGTGGGTGTGTAACATGTATCCCAGGTTCCAAGAGGCCTGGGGGCTTCCGGAAAAGCATAGGAGGGCTGGGTGTCCCTGCACGAGGCGTGTGGGTGTGTGTGTGTCCCTGTTCCTGCAAGAGGCATGTGGGTGTGTGCTGGGTGTGTGTGGGTGTGTAACGTTTATCTCAGGTTCCAAGAGGCCTGGGGGCTTCCAGGGATGTAAGGACTGGTCTCGGGTATAGTGATACAGTGAGGCCTAGGAGAGCAGAGGGGACTGCGGGTCCCTGGAAGAGACCAGCTTGGGGGAGGGGGAGATCGGGGCTCAGGCTCCAAGAGGCCCGGGGCTCCCTCGGGTCTGGGCTGCGCCGTGGGGGCCGTTGCGG